>JAREIK010003789.1:130802-185802 GCA_029783825.1 Sapria himalayana
AGATAAATAGATAAATAGATAATTAGATAGTTAGATAGTGATAAATATAGTTAGATAGAATTATAGATAGATAGAAATATAAAAAATTAGATAGACAAATAGACTGATAGAAAGATAGACAGACAGACATATAGATAGAAAAACAGACAAATAGATAGACAGACAGACAAATAGATAGAAAGATAAATAGACATATAGACAAATGAACATATAGATAGATTGACATATATATAGATTGATAAATAGACAAATAGATAGATTGATAGTGAAACAAATAGACTAATAGATAGATAGATAGCAAATAGACAAATAGAATGATCGACAGATAAATAGATATATAGATAGATAGATAGATAGATAAATAGATATATATTTGTTAGAAAATATATAGATAGACAAATAGATAGATGAGTAGATATATAGATAAATAAATAGATATATAAACATATAGACAGATAAATATATAGAAAGATAGATATATAGATTGAAAAATGTATAGATAAATATTTAGATAGATATATAAATATATAAATAAACATATAGGAAGATATTTAGATATCTAATTTGACAATTATACTTATAGGTAGATAGATAGATAGTTACATAAATATATATATATATATATATATATATAGACAAAAAGATAAATAGATAGTTAGATAAATAGACAGATTGATATATAAATAGATACAAAGATAAACACTTAGACACAAAGACAAAAAGTCAAATTGGCACATAAACACTTAGACAAATAGACTAATAAATAGATACAAAGATAGATAGACAAACATATGAATACATATACAAATAAATAGATAGACAAATGTACAAATAGATAGATAGAAAAATATAGAGATAGAAAGATAGATTGATAGATAGGCAAATAGAAAGATATACCAATAAATGGACAAAGACACATTGATAGACAGATATATATATATATATATATAATTGATAGAGAGATGACCTATTGATATATAGACAAATAGACAAAGAGACACATACACACACAGACACACAAAAAATACTAATAAATAGATACAAATATATAAAGACAAACATAAGAACATATAGACAAATAGATAAATAGATAGCTATGAAAATAATAAGATACAAAGATAGATAAATAGATAGACAGCCTGATATATAGATAGATAGATTGATAGATAGATAGACAGATAGAAAGATAAACAGATATAAAGATAGACAGAAAGACTGATAGATTAATAATTATATAGATAGACTAATTTATAGATATATAGATAAACAAATAGGTAGATAGACATATATCCAAATATACAAATAAATGTATAAAAAGATAGAAAATTGTTAGATTGACTGGTAGCTAGATAGATAGATTAATTGATTGATAAATAAATAGAGAAATAGATAGATAGATAGATATAGATATATATCTATATATATATCTATATATTTATATAGACATTTAGATATATAGAGAGATAGATTTTTAGACACAAAGACACATATACACAAACATATTGACACATAAAGACAAGTACACATAGTCAGAAGGAATATTGACAGATAGATTGACAAATAGATATATAGATAGAATTATAAATAGACATAAATAAATAAATAGATAGATAGATAGATATGTAGAAAGAAAAATAGAGAGATAGATAGATATATATAAAGATAGATACACAAATAGATTGATATATGGAAAGAAAGCCAAATAGAAAGATGTATTAACATATATATAGATAGATAGATTGATAGATAACTAAATATATAGCAAGATAGATTGATAGATAGAAAGATATATAGATAGATATATTGATTGATTGATAAATATATATAAACACACACACACACACACAAATAGATAGATACTCTGATAGATAGAAAAATAGACAAATAGTTAGATAAATAAATAGACATATAGACCAATAGCTAGATAGGTGGATTAGTAGATAGACATATATATAGATAGAAATATAGATAGATAGACGTATATATTGATCTAAAGACATATAGAGAGATAGATAGATTAACACATAGATAGATAGATAGATAAATAAATAGACAGATAGATAAATAAACAAATAAGTAGATAGGCATATAGGTAGATAGTTTGATAAATAAATAGACATATAGACAAATAGATGGATAGTCAGATAGATAGATAGACAGATTGATGAATAGATATGCAAATAGACAGATGGACAAATATAAAGATAAACAAATAGATTGATAAACAAATAGACAAATTGACAGATAGATTGATAAATAGTTAGCCATATAGAAAATTAGATAGATAGATAGAAAGACAAATAGGCATATTGATAGAATAATAGATAGGTATAAAAATAGATAGACTAATTAACTGATAAAAAGAAAGACAATTAGATAGTTAGAGAGATAGATAGATAGATAGATAAAAAGAAAGATCGACAGATAGACAGATAGACAGAATGACAAAAAGGCATATAAATAGATATATAAATTGATAGATTGATAGAGAGATTGATGGATAGATAAACAAATAGATAGATAGATAGATAGATAGATAGATAGATAGAGATATATATATATATATATATATAAGATAGACATATAGATAGAAAGATAGATACACAAATATATAGATAGGCAGATAGATAGATAGCCACATTTACACATAGACAGCTAGATTTATAGATAGATAAACAAATAAATAGATAGAAAACATAGACAAATAAAGAGATTGATAGATAGATACATTAATAAAATAGTACACATATAGACATATAGACAAAGAGATAGATAGATAGATAGACAAATAGATAGATTTATAGTTTAATAGATAGATATAAAGATATATAGATGGAATGACAAATAGATAGAATAATAGATATATAGATAGATGGATAGAAAGGTAGACACATAGAAAGAAAGATAGATATATAAAAAAATTAATTGAAGATCAATTGATAAAAAAGTAGATATATAGATAGACAGATTAACAATAGATTGACAAATAAATAGATATAGAGAAATACACATAGATAGATTGATTGATTGATATATAGACACATATAAAGATAGATAGTGAGACATATAGACAAATTGACAGGTAGATAGATAAATATATAAATATATAGATAGAGATAAAGATAGATATATAGAAAGATAGATAGATAGATAGATAGATAGATATATATAGATATATATATATATATATATATCACTACAAAAAAATATCGATTTAGCTAAGAAATTTTATTTAGGAAATTTTAGTTAGGAATCAATCCCTAACTAATCTGCAATAGATTAGTTAGAGAATAGCAAGTGAATGATGATTTTTTTATGAAAAAAATAGCAACGGATTAGCGAGAGAAAATTGTTCGAAAATTCCACTAAAGAAAAGTGGGGGAATTCGTGACGGGTTTAGCGACAAATTAGCGACGGAAAATTTTCGTAAATTCTGCTAAAGAAAAGTGGGAATTTTAGCGACGGATTTAGCGACGGAAAATTTTCGTAAATTCCACAAAAGAAAAGCAGAAATTTTAGCGAGGGAAAATTTTGTAAATTATGCTAAAGAAAAGCAGGGATTTTAGCGACGGATTAGCAACGGAAAATTTTCGTAACTTCCACTCAAGAAAAGTGAAGATTTTAGCAATGGAAATTGTGATAGAATATTTCTCGCTAATAAAAGCCTGGAATTAGTAACAAATTTAGCGACGGATTTCTCTAGCTATTTTTTAGCAATGGATTTAGCGACTGAAGTATCCTTGCAAATAAAATCATTCATTTAGTGACTGATTTAGTGATAGATTTTCCCTTGCTAATAAAATCCTTGATTTAGTGATGGATTTAGCGACGGATTTTCCCTTGCTAATAAAATCAATGATTTAGCGACAAATTTAGCGACAGACTTTCTCTTGCAAATAAAATCTTTGATTTAGCGATTGATTTTCTCTTGCTAATAAAATTAGTAATTTAGCTACAGATTTAGGGATGGATTTTTCCTAGCTAATAAAATTTATATTTTAGCTACAGATTTAGTGAGCGAATATCCCTAACTAATAAAATCAATATATTAGTGATGGATTTAATGATGGAATTTTTGTAGAAAATAAAATCCTTAATTTCATGGTGGATTTAGGGACGGAATTTCCCTAGCTAATAAAATTTGTAATTCTGCAACGGATTTTCTCAAACTAATAAAATCTATAATATAGTGGCAAATTGTATCTAGCTTATAAAATCCGTAATTTAGCTACCGATTTAGCGATGGTATTTTTCTAGCCAATATTTAATTATATAATTTTTTTATTTAATATTTGTTTTAATATTTTATTTATTTTTTGTTTATTAAATTAATGTTTTTGATCTATAAATGAACAATCCTTGAAATCCACATTCTCCTCGTAAAATCAAAAAAATGAGATGATAAATAAATAATTTAAAATATATAAATATACAAAAAAAATATATTAATAAGGTCTAAAATAACTATTTTTATGATATATTAATTTTTTAAAAAATTATAGAAAAAATATTTCTAAATTTTTTTATTAAGAAACTAAATAATTTAAATTAAACTAACACTAAATAATTAATTCAATAAGTATAATAATTTTTTCGATAATTTAAAAATTAATTTAACATATATTAAAATTTCTACTAATTTAATGCAAAACATATTTTTTTATTATTTATATATTTATTGTTTAATAAATATTATAATAAAAAATTGTAATGTATTTGTTTTTCATTTGTACCTTGCTACATGCACATTAAATTTGTTGAAAAAATTTTGATAGTAAATAAAATTAATGATTATTTTTATATTATATATATATTGTTTATTTAATGTTTTAATAATTAAAAATATAAATATTATCCTAAAATATACATTCTCTCTCTTAACTTGACGCATCTCTAATAGGACCAAATTACTCATCATTTCGCTATTATCTTTCGATGTCGATTCAAATAAAATTAATTCGAGGTTTAAGTTTTAATTTGTTATTGATTTGAGGTATGTTCATCGATTATCTTGGATTGCTTAATCGAAGAGTAAGCATTTTTATTCTATTTTTTTTTATGAATTTCTTCTTTAATCACCATACGGTATGCTTGGATTTCGTATATAAACTTATTCGTATAAATCCTTCATGCATTTGTGATATAATGCATTGTCATTGTGTGGATTTTGATGGTGACCGTATACAAAAACAATATATAAATAGTATATATACTTAGGTTTTCCGACTTGCTATATACAAAAATACACTACATTAATATGCATGTGTATTTTATACATAACTAGTATACATACTTAGGTATGCTGACTTGATATCTACAAAAATAGTATACATCAATATGAATGTGTATTTTTTACATAACTAGTATACATACTTAGGTATGCCGACTTAATATCAACAAAAAATATTCAAAAATGAGTAATGATTGAATTCAAAAATAAAATAAAATAAAATATAATATAATAGATAAAATAAATAAAATGAATAAAATAAATAAAATAATGATTTAGCATTTCATATTAAATTAAATTGATTATACTCGATTGAACCAGTTTGAACTATTCTACCAACTTCTAAAAAACTCAATAATATTCACGCATGTCATTGAAAATAATTGAGCAAGAGTTTCTCAATTTATTTTGAAATATTCTCATGATATGTGTTGTTGTGTGCTAGGAACCCCAAATCACTTTTATTTATAGCCGAGATTCCAAGTTTTTTTTATTTTTGATGTAGCATTTAGTAAGCCAACACATAGCTTTCACATGTCAAGTCAATCCTTGGCAGGTATACACATCATCATATAATAAGCACACTTTCAAGCACTTGGCATTAATGCACGAGAACACATAGTAAGCACATAATCAAATACTTTTCACTCATGTAAGCCAAGATATAAAAATTATACATACTAACACATAATATTCATGCAAGTAAGCATGTGATAAGCTTGTAAGTCAACATATGAAATAAGAATAATTATTTTTATTAATTTTTTCATAGACTTTTTTGTAATTTTTCTACATGATTTATTTATATTCTATTGGTTTCACTTATCATTAACAAAGATTATCATGGTGTTTGTGTGTGTGTGTATGTGTGTGTTTAAAGATTTATATTTACCATGTATATAAAATTTTGTAAATTAAATTTATCTCAAAATTATCTCAAAAATAATAACTTCATATTTATGTTTCTTGAAATAAAACACTTATATTTCTAATAATTTCAATATTCCTTCAATAGATGTCTCATAGTGTGAGATTCCTTGTGATCTCTCTTTTGTTAGTGATGAGTGGACTTGTTGAATCAAGTTTAGTAATATTAAAATAATGATTTCATACAAATATAATAAGATCAACATATAGCAATGTGTCATGGACACTCAAGCTAAGATAGTATAAAATATATTAACCAAACTTTTTTGTACATAATTACTATCAAGGATAATATTTTTAAAAACAAATAGTATGGTAATGATAATCTGAACCAACAACATGGTAGACTAATCGGAAAAAAGTATAATATTTTAAATCTATAATATTTTTGATTTAGATAAAGGATATAAAACTATTAAAAATATTTTGACATTTTTAATGTTTATAATCCCCACAATGTCATGCAACACAATAGATTTTTTCTACTAAAAAAATATTTTATCAACTTCAATTTATTATTTTAGCCACAACAATGTAGTTTATTATTACTCTAACAATTCAACTTCTACCAAATTTATATTAGCTATAAATTATACCATGAATATCTTTGGATTATGAATAGTTTCGGTATCTCTGTAACATTGATGAATTTCAATCCATACAAGAGTATTCTCCCTATGACAACATTCGTTAGGACACCATTTATCGTGCCATGTTAATAACATCATCTTTAACACACGGTAAATTACAGTGTTGCAATATGTTTATTTTAAACAATTTAAAAAACTAATAAATAGGAGTAGTGATTGTTAGTCGAACATTGTAGTTATTAGTTGAGTACTATGGCTATTAGTTGTAACCTACAAGCTTGAATCTAAGTTTCATGTTTCACAAAATTTGTGGCAGATGTATCTTGTAATATGTAATAAAGAATATAAGAAAATATGAGAAGTATTATGGAAATGTATGTATCATTAATTAAACATTAATTTATAGTACTAGCGAATAAACGTGAGTACTCTTTTATAGTTTAATATGATATAAACATATTTACTAATTAATTTTTTTAGTCTAGAACATATATTATTAAATATTATTACATATCATAATAAAATAAATATAAATTAATATAATTTAAGAACATCAAAACAATATAATAAAAAAATAGAAACATATCATAAAAATACAGCAAAATGAATTATAAAGAACATTAATAAGTTGTAAAAAAAATAAAAATTTCAAAACTATTGAGAATTAAATTGTATTTTTATATTTTTTTATCTTGAGATACTAGGATGAGGTAATTCATAAATATAATTTTTATAACAATATATATTATATGTATAATAACATATAACTATACATAATTTTATTTATTAATGTATAACCTATATTTAAATCTATAATTAACAACATATATTTAATATAGATTTTTATATATTAGTATAAAAAAGTATTTTAGTATATCCATGCCTATATATTACTATATGTATAAATATATGAAATTATATGAACAAATATATATACATACATGTATAAATATAAGTTTAACTATATGTGTAACTATATGTATAATCACATGTATCTATATTTAAAATTACATGTATAATAACATACAACATCATATTTAAGTATATGTGTCTAACTATATATAAATATTTGTAAAACTAAATAAAACTTAATATAATTAAATATAACTATGTTTTTAACTATTTATACATATATGTATACATATATGTATACATATATGTATACATATATGTAAATCTATATATTTGTTTATAACATTTTATATATTTATGTATAAATAAATCTAACTAGTGTATGAATATATATATATATATATATATATATATATATATAACTAAATGTTTAAAGATTTATAATTTTTTATAAATATATATATTATATGTATACTAACATATAACTATAAATAATTCTATCTTACTATATGTATAACTATAAAAACATTATATATAACTATATTTAAATATATGATTAACAACATTTATTTAATATACATTTTTATATATTAGTATAAAAATATATTTTAATATATCCATACCTATACATAACTATATATATAAATATATGAAATTATATGAACAAATATATATACATAGATGTATAAATATAAGTTTAACTATACATGTAACTATATGTATAATCACATGTAACTATATTTATAATTACATGTATAATAACATATAACATCATATTTAATAATATGTGTATAACTATATATAAATATTTGTAAAACTAAATAAAACGTTATATAATTAAATATAACTATAATTTTAACTATTTATACATATATGTAAATCTATATATTTGTTTATAATATTGTATATATTTATGTATAACTAAATTTAACTATTCATATGAATATATATATATATATAACTAAATGTTTAATGATATATAATTTTTTATCACTATATATATTATATGTATACTAACATAAAAGTATAAATAATTCTATCTTACTATATGTATAACTATAAAAACTTTATACATAACTATATTTAAATATATAATTAACAACATATATTTAATATACTTTTTTATATATTAGTATTAAAATATATTTTAGTATATCGATATATATACATAATTATATGTATAAATATATGTAATTATATGAACAAATATATATACATACATGTATAAATATAAGTTTAACTATTCGTGTGACTATATGTATAATCACATGTAACTATATTTATAATTACATGTATAATAACATACAACAACATATTTAATTATATGTCTATAATCATATATAAATATTTGTAAAACTAAATAAAACATTATATAATTAAATATAACTATATTTTTAACTATTTATACATATATGTATACATATATGTAAATCTATATACTTATTTACAACTTTGTATATATTTATGTATAACTAAATATAACTATACATATTAATATATATATAACTAAATGTTTAACGATATATAATTTTTTATAACTATATGTATTATATGTATAATAACATATAACTATACATAATGTTATATTATTAATGTATAGCCTATATTTAAATATATAATTAACAACATATATTTAAAATACATTTTTATATATAAGTATAAAAAATGTATTTTAGAATATCCACACCTATACATAATTCTATGTATAAATATATGAAATTATATAAACAAATATGTATAGATACATGTATAAATAAATTTTTAATTATACATGTAACTATATCTATAACTACATGGAACAATATTTATAATTATATGTATAAAATAATACAACACAATGTTTAACTATATGTGTATAACTATATATAAATATTTTTATAACTATGAATAATTCTATATAAATAAATATAAGTATTTTTAATTATGTATACATATATGTATACATATATGTATATCTATATAATTGTTTATAACTTTGTATACATTTATTTATTTATACTTAGAACTACTTGTATGCATATATCTATATATAAATATATGTTTAACTATATGTAACTATTTATAACTACATTTACTATATATCCTAATATATAATTATACATGGGATAATATTAATTTGTTGAACTAATTTGAAATTAAATGGCATAAGATATAATATCAACAATATGTAAGCATGTAGAATGAGTGTCCGTTGATTAGGCTCATATATGGTATAATATAAATAAGGGTCGTACTCTTACCTAATCCCATTCTTTGGGTCTCAAGCTCAAATATGAACTTACGTATGACAAAAGATGTAATATTTGATAGGTTTAAACAGAAGAAATTTTATTTTCTTTTATATAATTTTTCATTCTAACACTGCACTTTCAATGTATCTCTCTCTCTCCCTCTCTAATTCTTCTAGTCACTCTATTCCTCTTTTTCTTTATATGTCACACTCCTCTCTTGTTATTTTCTTTCTCGCTCTCATTTATTACTTATTCTCTCTCTTGCTCCCCCCTCTCTCTCCCTCTCTCTCTCCCTCTCTCTCCCTCTTTCTCTCTCTCTCTCTCTCTCTCTTACTCTCTTTCCCCCCTCTCTCTTACTCTCTCTCCCCCCCTCTCTCTTACTCTCTCTCTCCCCCTATCTCTTACTCTCTCTCTTCCTCTCTCTCTCTTTCCCGATTTCTCCCTTTCACCAGTTCTCTCCCCCTCTCTCTCCCTCTGTCTCTTTCTCCCTCCCTCTCTCTCTCTCCTACTCCCCATTTATCTACCCCTCTCTCTCTTTCTCCACCTTATCACTCTCTTTATCCACCTTCTCTCTCTCTCTTTCTCTCCTTCAAACATTAAATGTCTTTTTTTTGCTTCCTTTTTTGTGGATTATCATACTTTGCACCATTTATCTAGTATAACTATGATATCTATTAATCTTTATCGTGCTAAACATTACTATATCTATTAATGTAGATTCTACAAATGCATTTCCTCGATATTCAAGAAATTTAATTTTTAAATATTCATCTGTAAGTAACTTTATTTAATTATTTGTATATTTTGAATTAATAGAATGTTTTATTTATAATAATGATTGGGCATTATTTTTTGTAAATAAAAAAGGGCATAATGAGCTTAGATCGTAAGTGGATGTACAGAAGGGTTATTAATGAAATTTTAAATAATGAATTTTTGACTAGGCTCGAAACTTTCATCAATTTTGCATGTAGTCAATTGAGATTGATGAATGGTAAAAAAATTAAGTGTCCAAGCAATCATCTATATATCTGTCTATGTATATGTCTATTTATCTATCTATCTCTCAATATATGTACCTAGCTATATATCTATCAATCTATCTATTTATCTATCTATCTATCTATTTGTCTATATATCAATATATATATATATACATCTATATATCTATCTATCTATCTATTTATTTGTCTGTCAATCTATCTATCTGTCTGACTATCTATCTTTCAATCGATCTTTCTATATATATATATATATATATATCTATCTATATATATATATATTTGTCTATATATATGTCTTTCTATGTGTTTATCTATCTATCTATTAATCTATATTTTCATCTATCTATATGTATATATAACTATCTGTCTATCTATCGGTATAACTATATGTCTTTTTACCAATTTATATTTCTATCTATTTATCTGTATAACAATGTGTACATCTATATAAATATCAATCTGACTATCATTTTGTCTATTAATTTGCCTATTAATCTATCTATAAATCTATCTATAAATGTAATTATCAATCTTTCTATCAATCTGTCTATCAATCTACCTATCTATATGTTTATATATCTTCCAATCTATCTGTCTAATTATATGTGTATATATCGATCTATCTAACTATCTATCTATCCATATATCTATCCATCAATCTAACAGACTATCAATCCATCTTTCTATCAATCTAAACTACCTATCTATTTGTCTATCTATCCATCTATATATCCAACTATCAATTCATCTTTCTATCATCTATATTTGTGTCTATCAATCTATTTTTTTATCTAGCTTTATATTTATCTATATGTCTATCTATTTGTCTGTCTATTTGTCTGTCTATTTGTCTGTCTATTTGTCTATCTATCCATCTATATATATATATATATCTTTATTTGTTTATATGTCTGACTATCTATCTATCTATCCATCTATCTATCTATCTATCTATCTATCTGTCTATCAAGCAATCAATCAACCTATCTAACTATCTGTATATATGTCTGTCTATATGTCTATCCATCTAATTGTCTATATATATATATGTATATCAATCTAAATATTTATCTGTCTATCTATCTATTGATCTATGTATCTATCTATCTATCTATCATCATGTCTATATATGTGTATATCTCTCTATGTACCAGTCTATCTATATATGTGTCAATCTTTATGTCTCATTGTCTGTATATTTATCTTTCTATTTATCTCTCTATCTATCTAACTATATAACTCTATATATAGTTTTTTTATCTATCTGTCTATATATCTATCTTTCTATCATTCTATCTATCGATCATACTATCTATCTGTCTAACTATCTATCTATCGATCTATTTATTTTTCTATCTATCTATCTATCTGTTTATCTATCTATCTATCTATATATTTATATGTCTGGCTATCTGGCAATGTATTTGTCTATATATATATATATATATATATGTCTATAAATTTGTTTATCTATCTATCTATCAATTTGGCAATATATATATATATATATATATATCTATCTATCTATCTATGAATCTGTATATCTATATATTCATCTGTCCTTCTTATCTCTTAATCTATTTGTCTATCTATCTATCTATCTAACTCTCTATATATTTTTTTATCTATTTGTTTATCTATCTATCTATCATTCTATCTATCGATCTTACTATCTACCTGTCTAACTAACTATCTATCTATCTATTTATTTTTCTATCTATCTATCTATCTGTTTATTTATCTATCTATCTATTTATATGTCTGACTATCTGGCAATGTATTTGTCTATATATATATATGTCTATAAATTTGTTAATCTATCTATCTATCTATTTGGCAATATATATATATATATATATATATATATACATATCTATCTATCTATCTATGAATCTTTATATCTATATATTCATTTGTCCTTCTTATCTCTTAATCTATTTGTCTATCTATGTATCTATCTATTTGTCTGTCTATTTGTCTAACTATATATTTATCTATCTGTTTATCTCTTAATCAATCAATTTGTCTATATATATGACTATCTATCTATATATATATCTATATATCTATCAATCTATTTATGTCTCTATATATAAATCTATCTATCAATTTGTCTATGAATCTATCTAGCAATTTGGCTATTAATCTATCTATCAATTTGTCTATCTATCTTTCCATCTATCTATCTATCAATCTATCTATTAATCTCTTTATCAATCTATTTATCTATCTACATAACTATCTATTTGTCTATCTATCTATCTGTGTAAATATTTAACTATCTGACTATCTATCTATCTTTTTATTTACCTATTAGTCTATCTATTAATCTATCTATGTATCTTTCTATTCATCTATCTTTCTATTTATCTATCGGTCTATCTATACGTCTATCTTTGAATTTATCTATATGTATATCTATACATATATATTTGTTTATATCTATCTGTCTATCAATCTTTGTTTTTATCTGTGTGTCTATATGTTTATCTTTCTATCTTTTTATATATCTTTCTATCTTTCTTTCTATCTGTGTATATATTTATTTATCCATCTGTCTATATATCTATTTATCTATCTTTCTATCTCAATGTCTATCTGTATGACTATCTTTATGTCTATCTGTCTATCTATTTTTCTGTCAATATGATAGTATATCATTCTGTCTATCTCTTTATCTTTCTTTCATTCTTTTTATCTTTCTATCGATTTATATATCTATCTATCTTTCTATATTTCTTTGTATCTATCTTTCTAACTATGTATATATCTATTTATCTATCTGTATATCTATCTTTCTAATTATTTATCTTTCTATATATCTATTTGCCTATATATCCATCTATCTCACTATCTATCAATCTAGCTATCTTTTTGTCTATTTGTCTATCTATTTGTCTGTCTATAAGATAGTCTATCTTTCTATCTATGTATATGTCTACAGTCTATATATATGTATACTATCTATATATGTCTGTTTATCTATTTATCTATAGTCTATCTATTTGTCTTTAAATCTATCTACATATATATCTTTCTATCTATCTATATATCTATATGTCTATCTGTTTGTCTATCAATTTGTTTATCTATCTGTCTGTCTATTTATTTATTTGTTTGTCTATATGTCTATCTAGCTATCGATCAATCTATTTGTCTATCAGTATGTCTTTATATCTATCTATATGTATGTCTGTCTATTTATCTATCTTTCTTTCTATATATCTATCTATCTATTTATCTTTCTATCTATCAATCAATTTTTTTATATCTCAATTTATCTAAATATCTATCAATCTATTTATCTAATTATCTATCTATCTGTTTGTGTATCTATCTATATATCTATTTTGTCTATTATCAGTTTATCAATCAATCTATTAATCTATATATGTATTTATCTATCTTTCTGTCTATTTATCTATCTTTCTGTCTATTTATCTATATATCTATCAAACTAAATATCTATCAATCTAGATAACTATTTATCTGTCAATATATCTATCTTGTTATCTATCTATATATCTTTCTATATGTCTATCTATGAATATTTCTATCTATCTGGCTATCTATTTGTCTATCTTTCTATTTATCTATCTATCTATCTAACTATTTTTCTATTTATCTATATATCTATAGGTCTGTTTATCTATCTTTTAATCTATCTATCTATATCTCAATTTTTCTATCTATTTGTCTATCTTTCAGTCAATCAATAAGTCTAACTAACTATCTATCTATCTATCTATTTATCTATCTATCTATATATTTTATATATATATCAATCTATCATTCAATATGTCTATCTATCTATCTACCTATCTATCAATTTGTCTATCTGTAAGTTTATCTATTTGTCTATCTATCTATCTACCTATCTATCAATTTGTCTATCTGTAAGTTTATCTATTTGTCTATCTATCTATCTATTTATTTGTCTATCTATATGTCTTTCTATATGTCTATCTATCTTTTTATCAATCTATTTATATATCTGTCTATCAATCTATCAATCTTTTAGTCTACCTATTCGTCTATCTGATCCATCTAACTTTCCATATATCAATGTGTCTATCTATCTGTCTATTTATATATCTATATATCTATCTATATGTCTATCTGTCTATCGATCTATCTATATATGTGACTATTGATCTATCTAACTATTTGTTTATCTATCTTTATATCTATCTATCTACCTATTAGTCTATCTATCTGTCAAACAATCAACTTATCTTTCTGTCTATCTATTGGTCACTCTATCTATCTATCTAAATGTGTATTTATGTGTTTATATATCTATCTATCTAACTATCTATTAATCTACCTATCAATCTATATATCTATTAGTAAATCTATCTATCTAACTACTTATCATTCTATCTATCTATATGTCGGTTTATATATCTTTCTATTTATCTTTCTATCTATTAATTTATTTGTCTATCTATTTATATATTTGTCTATCTATCTATTTATCTATCTGTGTAGCTATCTAACTATCTATTTATCAATCTATCTATCTCTTTATAAATCAATTTGTCGACCTATCTGTCTATATATCTATATATTTATATATCTATCTATATATTTATCTATCTATCTATGTCTATGTATATCAATCTATCTATCAATATATCTATTAATCAATCTATCAATTTGTCTATCAATCAATCTATCTATCTGTCTATTAATCTATCTATAAATCTGTCTATCAATTTGTCTATTAATCTTTCTATCAATCTATTTAATTAGTTAGCAAACTATCTATCTAAATAACTATCTATCTATCTATATATCTATCTGTCTATCTGACTATTTATAATATATCTATATATCTATTTATCCATAATAAATCTATCCATCTATTTATTTGTCTTTCTATTTGTCTATCTTTCTATTTATCTATCTGTCTAAATATACATCTATCTATACATTTATCTATTTGTATATCTATATGTATATCTTTTTGTTTATGTATTTGTTTATCTATCCTTTTTCTAACTATATGTATATTTATTTATCTACCTATATTTGTATATGTCTTTCTATCTTTCTATTTATGTATATATTTTTTATCTATCTGTCTATCTATTTGTCTATCTATCTGTCTATTTGTCTATCTATTTATCAATCAATCAATCAATCTATCTGTCTATTTATCTGTCAATCTATCTATATTTTGTCTATCTGTCTATCTATCTATCTTTCTGTCTACCTGTCTATCTATTTATCTGTCTATATGATAGTCTATATTTTTGTCTATCTATCGGTCTACTATGTATCTAATTGTCTATATATCTAACTATCTATCTATAAGTCTATCTATTTATCTGTCGATCTGTCTATATATCTATTTGTCTATCTATATGTATATCCATATGTCTATCTGTTTATCTATTTGTCTATCTATTCGTGTGTGTGTGTGTGTGTGTGTGTATATATATATATCTATATATCTATGAATCTATCTATCCATTTATCTCTCTATCTATCTATTTATCTATCTATCTATTTGTCTATTTGTCTATTTATCAATCTATCTATCTATCAATCTATATATTTGTCTATCTCTCTATCTAAAATTTGTTCGATCTATATATCTATCTGTCTAACTATCTATCAATAAAGTTGTCTATCTATCTTTCATTCTATTCGTCTAGCTATTTATCTATCAATATATCTCTCTAGCTTTCTATCTATCTATTTATCTAATAGTCTATATATCTTTCTATCTAACTATATTTCTAACTATCTATCTATCTATATGTATGTCTATCTATATTTCTATCTATCTAACTATCTATCTGGCTATCTTTCTTTCTTTCTATGTGTTTATCTATATGTCTATCTTTCTATATATCTATTTGTCTACCTATTCGTCTATCTTTCAATCTATCTATTTGTCTGACTATCTATCAATATTTTTATCTATCTATCTCTCTGTATATTTATCTATCAAACTATCTATCTATCTATCTATCAATATATGTATCTATATATCTATACCTATCTTACAATCTATTTTTCTATCTAACTATCTGTCAATCTATCTGTCCATCTATCTATCAACCTATCTAACTATTTATATAACTATATTTCTATCTATTTGTCTACCTATCTGTTTATCTATCTAACTATATATTTATTTATTTGTCAATGTAAATGCCTTTCTATATGTCTATAAATCTCAATATCTATCTATTTATCTATCTATCTATCAATATCTGTATCAATCAATCAATCTATCTGTCTATCTATCAGACTATCTATCCATCTATCTATCCGTCTATATATCCATCTATCTGTACATATATCTTTATGACTATCTATTCTTCTATCTTTATATATATATATATATATCTTTGTTTGTCTATCTTTCTGTCTATCGATCTATATATATATATATATGTGTGTGTGTGTGTGTGTGTGTGTGTGTGTGTGTGTGTGTCTATCTATGTGTCTAACTATCTATTTATCTATCTATATATCAATATGTCAATCTATCTATCTATCTGTGAATCAATCTATCTATCTATCTATCAATCTATCTATTTATTTATCTATTTGTCACTCTACCTTTCTATCTAACTAATCTTTTAACTATCTATCTATATCACTATCTTTCTATCAAACTATTAGTGTATCTATCTATCTATATGTCTATTTATATGTCTATCTATATTTCTATCTATCAATCATTCTATTTGTATATCTATCAATCAATCTATCAATCTATTTATCTATTTATCTACCTGTCTGTTTAACTATATATATATATCTATCTGATATCTCTCTATTTATCTCTCTAGCTATATTTCTATCTATCTTATAAATCTATATCTATATGTCTATCTATCTATCAATTTATATATCTAACTATCTATCTAACTACATACGTACCTATCTATATGTCTATCTATATATCTATTTTTATATATTTCTGTCTGTCTGTCTATCTATCTATCTGTCTATCTATCTATCTGTCAATTTAGATATTTATCTATATATTTATCTGTATATCTATAGGTCTACCTATTTATCAATCTATCTAACTATCTATATATTTATTTATTTATCTATTCACCTATCTATCTCTCTATATATCTATTTATATATCTATCTATCTATTTCTTTATTTATCTATCTATGTCTCTGTCTATCTATCTATCTATCTTTTTGTGTGTCTATCTATCTTTCTATCAAACTATCTATCTATCAATATATATATCTATCTAATACCTATCTATTTATTTTTTTATATATCTATATATCAATCTTTATATTGATCTATTTATATCTTTTTCTATCTATCTATCTATCTATTTGTCTAACTATCTGTTGATCTATATATTTGTCTATACATATATATCAATCAATCTTTCTTTCTTTCTAAAAGTCTTTCTATCTGTCTATTTATCTATCTATCTATCTATCTATCTATCTATCTATCTATCTATCTATTTGTCAATCTATTTATCAATCTATTTGTTAAACAATATATCTATTGATCATTATATCTATATATCTTTCACCCTATCAATCAATCTATCTATTTGTGTATAAAGCTATCTATCTGTCTAACTATCTATCTATCTTTCTTTCTTTCTATATTTCTATCTATTTTCAATCTATTTTTTTATCTATCTTCCTTTATATCTATTTGTTTATCTATATATCTCATTATCTATATATGTATCTATTATCTATGTGTCAATCTATTTGTATTTCTATCTTTTAATTATGTGTTTATTTATCTGTCTATCTATCTATCTATTTTTCTATCTATATGTATATCTATCTATCTATCCATATATTTATCTATCTATCTATCTATCTAGATATGTATCTATCTATCTATCTATCTACACACACACACACACACACACACACATATATATATATATATATATCTATCTATCTATCTATCTTTCTATCCATCTATCTAACTAACTATCTATCTTTCATTCTTTTCTATCTATCTATATATCTATCTATCTTCTATTAATTTTTCTATCAAACAATCTATATATTTGTCTATGTATCGATATATAATTCAATCTATCTATCTATTTATCTGTCTATCTATCTTTTTATCTATATGTATATCTATTTTTCTATCTATTTATCAATCCATCAATCAATCTTTCTGTCTATCAATATATCTATCAATTTGTCTTTCGATTTTACTATCAAATTGTTTATCCATCTATATATCAATCTATCAATCTAATTATCTATATGTCTATTAATCTATCTATCAATCTAAAATCTATCTTTTACTATATCTATTTGTATATCCATCTATTATTCTATCTATGTGTCTATTTATATGTCATTCTATCTATCTTTCTATCCATCTATCTATCTATCTATCTGTCTATCTATGTATTATTTTATATGTTTTTCTATAGATCTATGTATATGTGTGTCTATCAATCTGTCTAATTATCTCTCTATCTATCTATCTTTCAATCTTTCTGTCTATCTATCTATCTATCTCACTATTTGACTATCTATTTATCTATCTTCCTATCTATATATCTATATATTTATCTATATGTCAGTCTCTCTATTTATCTATTTATCTATATATATCTATTTGTCCATCAATTTGTCAATCAATCTCTTTATCTATATGCCCATTTATCTTTCTTAGAATCTATCTATATATCTGTTTATCTATTTATATCTCTATCTATCTAACTATATATATATATATATATATATATATATATATATATTTATTTATTTATTTATTTATTTATTTATTTATGTAAATGTCAATCTATCTTTATATCTATTTGTCTTTTTTTAGTCTATCTATCTTTCTATCTTTATATATGTCTATCTATCTTTCTATCTATTTATCTATCTATCAATTTATCTTTCTGTCTATCAATCTATATATCTATCTATCTATATATTTATTTATTTGTATATCTAATATTATCTATCTATGTATATATCTATATATCTATCTATCTATCTATTTTTTCGCTATCTATCTATCTATCTATCTATCTATCTATTTATCTATTTGTCAATCTATATGTCTATATATATTCTATCTATATGTGTAGCTATCTATCTATCTTTCTATTTATTTATCTATTTATCTATCTATCCATCTCTCTATCCATCTCTCTATCCATCTGTCTATATATCTGTATCTCTATTTATCTATCTATCTATGTAGTTATCTATCTATCTATTTTTTATCTATCTATCTATCTATTTTTTTATCTATATGTTTATATATATTATATTTATATGTCAATTTATATACCTATCTATTTCTATGTTACCAATATATCTCTCTTTCTATCTATATATCTATTTTTCTATATATTCATCTATCTATCTATCTATTTCTCTATCTGTCTATCTATATATCTATATACGTCTAACCATATGTCTATTTATCTTTCATTCTTCATTCTATATATCTATTATTTATCTATCTATCTATCTATGTGTCTATCTTTTTGTCTATTTATCATTCTATATATTTGTCAATCTATTTGTCTATCTAAATGTGTATATATTTATTTTATAACTATCGATCTATCTTTTTGACTATTAATATTTCTATCAATCTATACATCTATATATCGATATGAATATTTATTAATCTATCTATCTAATGATCTGCATGTCTATCAATCTAACTATGTATCTATCTTTCTATCCATTAATCTATCTATCTATCTGTCTATATATTTATATATCTATGTATTTATCTATCTTTCTATATATTTGTGTATCTATTAATATAACTAATTACATATATATTTGTCTAACTATCTATCTCTCTATCTATGTATTTATTTATCTATATGTCTGAGTATCTATATGTATATCTTTCTATCTATCTATCTATCTATTTATTTTTCTATCTATTTGTCTACTAATTTGACTATCTATATGTGTATCTATCTATTTAACTATCTATATAACTATTTTTCTTTCTATCTATCTATTTATCTATCAAACTAACTATCTATCTATATGTCCACAATTTTGTTTATCCATCTGTTTATCTATTTGTTTATATATCTTTCTATCTATCTATGTATCTATCTGTATATATAACTACCTAAATATTTCTCTATATATCTATCTATCTATTTAATTATTTATCTATATATAAATCTAACTATTTGTCAATCTATCTATCTATCTATCAGTCTATCTATCTATCTATTTGTGTGTCTATGTACATATCTTTCTATTTATCTGTCTAATTATTTGTGTAACAATTTGTCTATCAATTTGTCTATTTATCTATCTATAAATGTATCTATCTATCCATTTATCAATCTATGTATCTATATGTCTAATTCTCTATCTTTATATTTATCTATCAATCTTTTATCTATCTATCTTTATTTCTATCTAACTATATTTCTATATATCTAACTATCAAACTCTATATCCATCTATGTATCTATCTTTCTAACTATCTATCTATTGATCTATCTTTCAACAAGTCTATCTTTTTGTCTATCTATTTGTCTAACTATTTGTCTAACTATATGTCTATTTATTTATCTATTTGTCAATCTATCTATATATAGATATGCCTATCTATCTATCTATAAATCTATATATCAATCTGTCTATCTATCAATCTATCAATCTATATATCATTTTATCGATATACATATATGACTGTCGATTTGTATATTTGTATGTCTATTTATCTATTTATCTATCTATTTGTCTATATATCTATTTATCTATCTATCTATCTATCTATCGATGTTTCTATCTTTCTATCTATCTATATATTTATCAATCTATCTAGATGTCTATCTTTCTATCTATCTATAAATCTATTTATATATCTGTCTATCTATCTATTTGTATATCTATATGTTTATCTTTCTATCTATCTATCTATATATCAATCTATTTGTCTATCTATCTATCTGTCTATCTATCTGTCTATCCTTGTGTCTATCTATTTATCTTTCTATCTACCTACCTACCTATCTGTCTGTCTGTCTATCTATCTATCTATCTATATTTCTGTCCATCTATCTATCATTCTACCTGTCTATCTATCTATCAATCATTATATCTCTCTATTTATCTATCTGTCTATCCATCCATTCATCTATCTATCTATATATCTTTATATCTATCACTATATCTATTTGTCTATATTATTGTCTATCTATTTGTCTATATTATTGTCTATCTATCTATATATCTATCTATTTGTTTATCTATCTATCTATATATTTGTCTTCTATATATCTATCTATTTGTATATCTATTTATCTGTCTATCTAGCTATCGATATATATCTTACTAATTATCTTTTTATCTATTTGTCTATCTATCTAATTATCTATTTGTCAAATAATGTCTTCCTTTTTATCTATCTATCTATAAGTATATCTATCTATCTATCTATATGCCTATATATCTCTCTATCTATCTATTTGCCTATCATTCTATCTATCTATGTTTTTGTCTATCTATATGTATATATATCTTTTTATCTATTTATGTTTCTAATTATTTATTTTTCCATCTATCTATCAGTCTATTTATCTATCTATTGATCTATATATCTGTCTTTCTATCAATTTGTTTATATATCTGTCTATCTATCTGTCTTTCTATCAATTTGTTTATATATCTGTCTATCTATCTGTCTATATATGTGTCTATCTATTTCTCTAACACTACAAGAAAATAACAAACAACTAGGTAAAATTCCTTAGCTAAATGGGGGTTTTTTTTGCTAAACAAAATAAAACAACGAATTAATGATAAAATCTTTCCCAATCTAAAGAATTTGTCTTTAAAAATTAACGAAGGAAATATTTCCTGGCTAAAAAATTTTAGTGACAAAATTTCTTAGCTAAAATAATGATTTCCATAGTTAAATTAGCAAGGGAAAATCCCTAGCTAAATTAGCAAGGGAAAATTCCCTAGCTAAATTAGCAAGGGAAAAATACCTACATATTTTCATTCCAAAACTATTTTCAGAATTTTATTTTTTTTCCCAAAAATTTAAATAAATAATTTAAATTTTTTATATTAAATTGAATAAAACTAGAAACTATGAATGATACTTTATAATTAACCAAAAATATAATCATTTAATAAATTATGCCGATACAATATTTTACATAATTAAAATAAAAACATAACAAAATTTTTTTACATCTTATTCTGCAATGTATCTACCGACAATGCATAGAGTATAATCTATCTGTGCATTAACGTTGCTCTCTTTCTCATCTCCTCCAATCACCATCTTCTACTACGACAAAGCTGTGCGAGTCATGGTGCCTCATGTCTCATAATAAATCCCTTCACTTATACAAGCTCCATATGGGGAACAATGCAGTATCATAACAGTATGAAATTTAAACCTATCAATAAAATCAAAATAAAAAATTAAATAAAGTTATGTTTTGATAAATATATAAAACTACAATATATATATACATATATACTATAATGTATATAAACATATACTAGCATTTCACTAGTTACATATATTACTACATTATATGTACATATAAACTGCAGTATTATATGTACATATACTGAATATATATGTACGTATATACTGAGTATGTACGTATGTATATACCGTATTTGCTACTACTGCTACTACTGCCACTGATAATAAAAGTGGGGTGGGTAAAGATGCTTGACTGATGAACTTCTTTGTCAACCACTCATTTTAAGATTGAGCAAGTTTTTGACAACGCATCGAGCTGCTTCTCACAAAATAGGACCCGATATTCCACACGGCACTTGCGACCTATAAAAATCAGGTAATATTACATTTTTCCATCCGATTGAAAAATAGTGTTGTGAAATCATATAAAAGTACATGATTCTACATGAGTATCATAATCAACATCATCATCCTAAGACATAGTACAATTAGAATCAATCTTTGTAGAACCTATAGTAAGAAAACATATTTCCTCATACATATGCTTTGTACCATGTGATAATTACATATCTACTCAATTACTAAAAGATTTAAGACCAACCACTATCTGCCTTGCTGGCCTGGACCAGAAATATCTTCATGTGATGCCCTTGGTAAAGGTTTAATATTCATGGCTTTTATGACATACATCGGTAAGTAATGCACGATGATGACCAGACCAGTCCGAGCAATTATATATTAAAACATGCGTGGGTGTGTGTGTGAATAAATGGGTGTGTATGTATGATAATATATACATGTCTACACATTAATATATGCACCCACCAATGTGTATACTCGGTATATACGTACGTATAGACTCAGTATATACGTACTTATATACTAGTATATAAGTACGATATACCGAGTGTATACGTACGTATATACTACAAAATATACGTATGTATATACCGAGTATATACGTGCATATATACTTGGTATATATGAACATATATACTCGATATATACGTACGTATATACTATAGTATTATATGTACATATATATAATCATAGAGCCATAGATGACACACACACACATGTCCTTTCATGCAAATACACATACGATCAAAGATAACAGAATGAATTAATCTAGGGCTTAAAATACACACATATATGTCTTTCAAGCATGGTCAGCATCTTTTAGTTCTTTGTCCTTTGGTACTCCACAGAGATAAAGAACATTATTACACCTGCACATGGAGCATAACTTACTACATTTGCAAACTAATAAAGAACACAACACTTTTGCAAACTAATAAAGAACACAACACTATGCCACTAATAAACAAATAGACTAGCGCATGCAACACCAACTACCATTTGCTAGAAATTCCACACAACAAGATTATGATGAGCTTATTTTAAATTACCAAATCAAGAATTCTCCAAGATTTCCAGTGAACTGCCCATCAAATATTCTTCTATGTTGCCCAGCTTCATGCATCAGTCCATAGTTAATAATAGGAAAGTCAGTAAGTGCCAAACAAAATGGAACACTACAAGAAAAAGTACATTTAGCTAGGGATAATTTCCTAGCTAAATGGGTATTTTTCGTCACTAAACGGGATATAGCAACAGATTACTGAAGGATAGGTTCCATATCTAAAATGTTTCTTGCTAAAATTTGTGACGGAAAGTGTCCCTAGTCAAAAAGTTAGCAACGAAAAAATTCCTTGCTAAAAAAGACAAATTCCCTTACTAAATTAGCTAGCTAAATGAAATTTTCCATCACTAAATGAAAATAACAACGAAAGATTCCCAAGCTAAAGTATTGGTTGATAAATTTTAGCGACAGAAATACTCACTAGCTAAATAAATTTAGTGACAGAAAATCAGTCACTAATTTTAAGAGTTCCCTAGCTAAATTAGCAAGTAAATTTTCTCTTGCTAATTTAGCATGGGAATTTTGCCTAGCTATTTTAATTTCAAAAATAATTCCATAATTTAATTTATTTGAAAATTTTTTAATTAAATAAGTTAATATTTTTATATAAAATTGAATAAAAATTAAAACTATAAATAATTTATAATAAACAAAAAATAAATTCATTAAATATCTTATTCTAATTCAATATTTTACATAATTGAAAAAAAATTAGAAAATTTTATTACATATTATTCATCAATGTATCTACAGACAGTGCATAAAGCATAATATATCCAATCATTGACATTGCTAGAGACAGTGCATAAAGTATAATATATCCAATCATTGACATTGCTTTCTCTTGCTCCACTCTTCCGATCATCATTTTTCTACTACGACAAAGCTGTCCAAATCACGACACATAATGTCTAGTGAAAATCCTATCACTTATAAAAGCTTTGTATGAGGAACAATGCGGTATCATATTTGTAAGAAATATAAACCACTCAGTCAAATTAAAAAAAAGTTATGTTTTGATACATATATAATCCTATAGTTTATATGTAAATATATACTAGCATTTCACTCGTACATATATTACTGTAGTATATGTATATAAAAACAACAGTATTATGTGTACATATAAACTGAGTACAAATATACTCAGTATATATGTACATAAAATACTATAGTATTATATGTACGTATATACTGAGTTTATTCATACGTATATATCTCATTTGGTGATGTTGTGTTGCTCCCGCTGTTGGTCCTGCCAATGCTACCATTGCCGCTATTGCTGCCAATGCTACCATTGCCGCTGTTGCTGCCAATGCTACCATTGCCGCTGTTGCTGCCAATATCACTGTTGTTGTCGCCACTGCATCTACTGATGTCGATGCCACCTATGCCGCTGCTGCCATTGCTGGCTGCTATATTGGCTGTCGCCCCTGTCACCACTACATTGGTTGACACCGCTGCCATCGCTACCTGTGCTATCATTGGATGTCGTAGTTGCCGCTACCGTAACTACTGCCGCTTCTACAACCGCCCCTGGTGCTACCGCTGCTGCCTCTGCCGCCGCTCCCACTTCTTCTACTCCCACTAATACTGTCATCACTGCTGCCACCGTTGCAGCCCCCGCTACTATCACCGGCATCATTGCCGTCGCTGCCACTTTTGCTATCATCACTGCCGCCAATATCACTACTACTGCTACTACTGATAATAGGTTTTTACATACCTATAATAGGCTAAAACTCTACCCAAGAATTTTGAAGACACACAAACATTTTCATAGATATATAAAAATAGTTATTATAGACATGAACAAACAAAATTAAAGTTGTTTGTTATACAACTTAAAATAAAATAAAATTTAATAATTTAATATTTTTATATTAAATTTAATAAAAATAGAAACTATAAATGAAAATTTTAAATTAAATAGGACAAATTTATTTAATAACTTATTCTAATATAATATTTTAAATATCTAGGATGTTTTGGATTCTTCTTCTTTTCGCTCTCAGGTTCTAGAAAGAGAAACACAATTTTAGAGAGAGAAACTGTAAAATTAGCAAAGAATAAGCCATTTTCTAGCTTCAAATGGAGCAATTTGATCTCTTATCGTATAAGAAGTCTTTTTCCCAACATTTTAAAAAAACTGTGCATCTCTACTCACACTCTTTGGGCATTTACGTGGAAAAAAATGGGGAACCCTCAATAGAGTTCTCCCCGAATGACATATCCATGCTTACCGAAGCTCACAAATTCTCGGTGGTGGGCAAATTCTCTCCCGGTCGGCCTCGCATTGAAGATGTCAGAGCATTCTATGCTTCACTAAAACTCAAGGGCTCAACAAAAATAGGCGTCCTCGATGCTAAACACATCCTCTTGCAACTATCCACCGAGGAGGACTTCCATCGCATCTGATTAAAGGGTGTTTGGTACATCATGGGATACCCCATGAGAGCTTTCAGATGGACGCCTGCCATCTCAACCAAGCAAGAGTCGCCATTAACGCCGGTATGGTTCCTCCTCCCTATACTGCCCATACACCTCTTTGACAAGTTCTCACTATACCATATTGCACATGTAGTGGGCACTCCTCTTCTCCTCGACGATGCCACTGCAACACTATCTTGCCCGAGTGTTTCTCAGGTGTGCATAGAAGTGAACTTGCTCTACCATATTCCACATCGAATATGGATTGGTAGAAAAGATGGGGAGAATTTCTCGCAAGAATTGATTCCAGAAAACCTCCCACATTATTGCTCCAACTCTTACAAATTAGGCCATAATTGTGATCAGTGCCTGGTTAAAAGAAAACACTCTAAAAATAGGCAGTGGCTTGGTCCAAAAAATATTGCAAGAAAGGGGGGAGCAGAATACAGAATCAAACCCCTTCCACCGAATGAGCATAAACTCACTGAAATGGGTTCTGGTCTGTAAATTGTTGAATATGTCCCTCCTAAAGAATGGGGGAGAGAGGGGGTGGATAGAGAGGAAACCAGTAATACCCATAACTTAATCCTAAAAATTGCAGAAATTAACAAAAGGATACTGAGAGGAAGATTTGAAAAAAAAGAGAAAGGATAGAATGAAATGGGCAGTGGAAAAAGCCAATAGCTCGGAAGAAGAGCTAGATGTTAGAAGTGTCATTAGTTTAAACAAAAGAGAGGAAGATCATAAAATTTTTAAAATTACTAAAGATTATATAGATATCGGTAAATTCAAAAACAAAATGGGAGATAGAGATTGGGCTATGGAGGAAATTAAAATTATGGGCATTCAGCTAGATAGGGTGTGGAAAGATGAGAAAATGGAAGTTACGAGTTCTTGTAAAAAACCTAGAAATATGAAAAAATGTTTAAATAAAACTTATGAATCAAAGTGCACCACTATAGCTCAGGCCAAATCTAATTATAATGTTTATATTTATCTACTAGAATGCAAGGGGTATTGCAAACCCTTCAACAATAAAAAGAATTAAAGGATTGATTAATATACATAAAACCCCACTTATAATTCTTGCAGAAACTACAGTATGTAGTGACCAGCTAGAACACTATAAAGACATACTAGGTTTCGATGATGCCTTATCTAATAAAAATAATAAAATTTGGCTGCTCTGGAAAAAGATACTTAATATAAATATCTTAGAAGACACAAATCAAATGATTATTTTTAGTTTAGACAAAGACCGAGCTGAAATCATCTCGACTGTCTATGCTAAATACACTAAAGAAGGCAGAAGGGACCTTGGGAATGATATGCTCAAATTAGCTAAAATAAATATACCCTGGATAATAGGAGGCGACTTTAACATCATTAGAAAAGCCAGCGAGAAAGTTGGGGGAATCCCTCCCAACAAAAAAGCTATGTTACACTTAAATGAGACCATAATAGAGGCTAGACTGATGGAAGCTAGCTTTCTAGGCCCTCGGTACACGTGGTGCAATAACCGGAAAGTTAAAGGCACCATATGGGCAAGATTAGATAGGGTTCTATATAATTTAAAATGGTTAGAGTCTTATGGATCCATGGTCATTAGTCATCTGAACAAAACCTGTTCAGATCATAACCCTTTGATAATATCAGTAGAAAAGTTTAAAATCACAAATAGCTCATTCAAGTTCCAAAATGCATGGTGCCTTCATCATGAATTCATTAATACGGTAAAAAACTCAAATCACACGAAGCTTCAGGAAATCCTGTTCAGATCTGGAATATTAAACTAAATAGACTAAAAAAGCATTTAAGGTTATGGAATAAGAACTCTTTTGGTAATATTAACAATAACATCATAGAAAGCTGAACAAAAAGTCAAAAAGAAGGAGTCAGAACACGTCCTCCTTCAAAACAAAGATAGTAGAAAGGAATTAAATAAAACACAAGCTGAATTAAAATTAAAGCTACTCATGGAAGAAGTATTCTGGAAACAAAAAGCCAAAATAAAATAGTTGAAAGGAGCCAAAAACACAAAATTTTTTCAGAAATCAGTTAAAATTAAGATACAAAAACATAGTATAAAAGGCATAAAAAATAACCTAAATATTTGGGTAGATAGTAGCCTAGAAATTAAAATTTTTTTTGATGAATATTCTGAAAGACATTTTAGTGGATATTCCCCCCTAGATGTAGACCATCTCTTAAATAAAATAGATCACAAAATTACAAGTCTAGAAAATGTCATCCTCACAAAGTTCCATGATGAAGATGAACTAAAGGCTGTGGTATTTAGTATGAGAACAAATAGTGCCCCGGGCCCAGAAGGGTGGAATAATGAATTTTACCAAAACTACTGGATCATAATTAAAAATGATCTACTAAAGGCTATATCTTGGATTTTGTGTGGTGCAAAAATAGGTAAGAAATGGAGCTCTACGCACATAGTCCTTATCCCTAAGATTGAAAATCCTCAAAAAGCAGAGGATTTTGGACCTATAAGCCTGTGTAACTTCATATACAAAATTCTGGTCAAATTACTCCAACATAGATTGTCAGTAGTTCTCCCAAAAATCATCTCTAAAGAACAGTCAGGATTCATGAAAAACAAGCTAATTATGGAAAATATTTGTCTAGCAAAAGAGATAATCAAGGAAATAGGAATGAAGTCTAGAGGGCATAATGTATTGCTAAAGTTAGAACTCTCTAAAGCCTTTGATAGAGTAGATTGGAACATTTTATGCTTTATAATGAGAAAAATAGGTTTTTCAGAAACCTAGATTGACTTGATATATAGATGCATTTCAAGACCATGATTAAAATTCTAGTCAATGGAGACCTAAGAAAAAACATCAAACCTTTAAGAGGATTAAGACAGGGTGATCCTCCCTCTCCCTCTCTCTTTAATATTTACTTAGAATTATTAATTGTTAACATTAAATCAAAAATGCAAACAGGTAAAATAGGTCTGTTTAGTCAGCCAAAAGACACCCTCGTGGTGGGTTGCTTGGCATACGCGGATGATGTGATCATTTTCACAAACGAAAGTGCCAGATCCCTTCATAATTTGATCGGATTGTTAAAAGTATTAGAAAAAGAAACAGGGCAGAAAATTAATAATAAAAAGTGCCAATTCATGATTGTAAAGAATATCCCATCAAACTTAGCTCGGAAAATTAACACCATAACGAGATTCACCCAGAAAAAAGGTGCAATGCAATATCTTGGCTGCCCATTATATTAAGGTAAATTAAAATCAGAATATTTAGAATTTCTACTAGGAAAAATTAAAAATAAAATTGCATGATGGAAAGTAGATTCGCTTAACATGAGTGGTAGGATCACCCTAATCACACATGTGCTGCAAAGCGTAGTCATGCAAAACCTTATGATTGCTTACCTACCAGTGGCAGAGAAAAAAAGAATAGAAAAAGAATTGGCCCAATTCTTGTGGGGACAAAAAAATGGAAAAAGGAAGCTGCACTGGAAAAAGTGGAAAGATCTCTACTACCCTAAATATGAATGAGGGCTGGGTTTTGTTGACTTTAGTGTCCTAGCTAAAGCTTGGGCGTGCAAAAGATGGTGGAGACTCAAAGAAAATAATACCTTATGGGCTGAATTTATGAGAGCCAAATATTGCATAGAGGGAGACACAAACAAAATAAGAAAAAAAAACAAAGCTTCACAAGTATGGCTTCAAATGCTCCAGCAAAGAGAATTAGTGGATAATCATTCCACTCTCTCCAAAAATGGCTGGAAATGGTCTTTTAGTGCAGATGGTGCTTTCTCACTCAAATCCATTAAAGAGAAAGTGAGAAGTAGAAAGATTGACCAACCGTTATTTAGATGGGCCTGGAATAATGATAATAGCCAAGGAAAAATTGCATTGCAAATATGGAAAAGATTAGAATCTGAAATGAGCTTAAAACATGAATGTACTCCTCTTAGAAATAGACTCCTCAAATGGAGTTCAGCACACTCACAACATAGCCTTCAATCCTGGCTTAAAAATAATATCCCCCACATTGCTATTTGGTGTATTTGGAAGGTTAGGAATAGTAGCAGATATGAAGGTCATGTAATGACTGTTGAAAATATCTGGAGAGACATAAAGAGAGAAATAATAATTACCTTGGAAGCTAGTCTGATAGAAGCCAGTATTTCTTATAGGGACATTGACACTCTTAAATTCTGGAATCTCACTGTCTCAAAAGTCCAACCTCAGAAAATCATAAGCATTAAGTGGGAAAAACCAATAAAGGGTAGATTAGTCCTTAACACTGATGGTAGCTTTGACAGAAATATAGGTATGCCAAGTGGAGGTGGAGTAATAAGAGATCATAGTGGTCATCTTATCCTCGCCTTCATGGGATCCATTAAAGCCACTTCTACTCTCTATGCAAAAATTATAGCCTTGAGGGATGGCTTATGGATCTATAAATTGAAAGAGCTATCTAACTTAGATATACAAATATATTCTAAAATCTTGGTAGATCTAGTGAATAAAAGAAAAAGCATGTGGAAATTTGAAGAGGAATTAGAAGAAATTCGTAGTTTAATAGAAACATTGAATGCTTCAACTAAACATATATACAGGGATGCAAACACGCTAGCTGACAAACTTGCTAAAGATGGAAAACACAAAGAATTTCATGAATATATTATAGATTCTCTCCCAGAAAAATTTAAAGGCTACATTAAGATGGATAAGAGAGAATACTTTTATCACAATATGTAAAAAACTTTCCTAATATTATGGGTTGTGTCACGGGTGCGTGCGTTAGTTCTATAACTGCATTTTGTTGTTCTAAAAGTACAGATAAAGTTTTGGAATGTTGAATATCTTCATGGCCTAAGGAAAGAATATGCAAAGAAAGCTCCAAAACTATGGTAGGCCCAACATGGTAAGAGGAAGGTAAACATTTAGATAATTGGTAGTCTCACTTCATGCAGGATCTGAATCTTTCAAAAGAAGACATGAGGTTTATACTCTAGGCATGAGGTTTATGTTGTTTTGTATCTTTTAGTTGTATTATTTATCAGGTACATCGTTCGGTTCAGGAGCCCCCCGTAAGTATCTTAATAAAACTCACAGGCATGGTATCATATATGTTGGCAGTATGTTTAGTCTTTTTACAGCCTCAAAGTCAGCTTATGGATAAATAACAAATCTAAAAAGCTAGCTAAAGGCTGTCTCGATGGAAAGAGTAGAAGTGTATGTATATTTTCATGGTTGTATTCATTATGTTGTATGATTGTAAAGATCGGATTATAGAGGCTTTGGTCAAGAGTATCTATGCTTAGGTAGGTAATTTGGTAGTATGTTAAGAGTAAAATTCTGGGCAAGCATCAAAGGCCGCTACGTTACGGAACGAAGCAAGGAATTGGTTATGGAAAAGCTCCGGAAATCCAATAAACAATAAGGATTGGAAGCGTATAAATCAGAGAAAAGTAGAAGATTTACAATACTTTATAATTTGCAAAGCCACCTTGGAAAACAGACTCAAGGCTGACACATTTATAACCCAATAGAAAACTAGCTAAAACTCCTAAATTCCAACAAGTTGCAAAGTACAACTAATCAATGAAACTATGAAATAACCTTTCATTGATTGTTTTGGTTTTGAAATGGGTGTAAAACGGACAAGGGTAGATATAGCTTGTAAAAATGGTATTCCTCCGCCAAAAGAGAGGACTTTTATAATAATAAAACAACATTAAAACAAAAAAATATTTTAAATAACTAAAAAAAAAAATAAAAATTATATTACATCTTATTAATCAATGATTTTACCAACTGTGCATAAAGTATAATCTATCAATGCATCGACGTTGCATTCTCTCCCTCTATTCCTCCGATCACCAACTTTCTGCTATGAAAAGCTGTCCGAGTCACGGTGCATCATGTCTGTTGAAAAATATTTTCACTTATACAAGCTTCGTATAGGAAACAATACGGTACGACATATGTATGAAATTTAAACCACTAAATCAAATCAAATAAATTAAAAAAACTATGTTTTGATAAATATATATTACTATAGAAAAAATGTACATATATACTAGCATTTCACTCGTACATATATTACTATAGTATTTGTACATATAAATTGCAGTATTATGGGTACATATATATCGAGTACATATATACTCGGTATATATGTACATAAAATACTATAGAATTATATGTAAATATATACTAACTCTATATGTACGTATATACTACATTTTTTGGCAATCCTGCTACTCCCACTGTCGCTGCGGCCACTGCTGCTGCTACCATTGCCGCTGCGGCTACTGCCGGAGCTTCCACCACTGCTAGTGCAGCCACGTCTGTCTCCGCTTCCGCCGCTGCCGCTACTGCCATTGTTGCCACTGCAGCTGCTCCAGCCATTGATGCCTCCACTGTCGCTACCTCTACTACCTCTGTTGCAGCTACATCCGCTGCCGCCACTGCCGACGACGCAGCTGTCACTACCACTGTGGGTGTTCCCGATGCTGCCACTACCACTTCTGGCACCACTACAGCCACTACCATCACCACTGTTGTTTTTGCTGCTACTGCTACTGATAATAGGCTTTTACATACCTATAATATGCTAAAAATCTACCTAAAAAGTTTGAAGAAATACAAACATATTCGCAGATATATAAAAACAATTATTATAGACATGAACAAACACAAATTAAATTTGATTCTCATACAGTTTCAACAAATATTTAATTAAATAATTTAATATTTTTAAATTAAATTTAATAAAAATAGAAACTATAAATGAATTTTTTTGATTAAACAAAAAAAAATTCATTTAATAACTTATTCTAACACAATATTTTGAATAACTAAAACAAAAAAAATAAGAAAAATTATATTACACCTTATTAATCAATGTATCTACTGACTATGCTTAAAGTATAATCTATAAATACATTTACGTTGCTTTCTCTCCCTCTACTCCTCCGATCACCAACTTTTCACTGTGAAAATACTATCCGAGTCATGGTGCATCTTGTTTGTTGAAATATGTCTTCACTTAAACAAGATTCGTAAATGAAACAATGCGGTACAATATTTGTATGAAATTAAAACCACCAAATCAAATCAAAATAAATAAATAAAATATTATTTTGATAAATATATATTACTACAGTAAATATGTACATTTATACTAGTATTTCAATCGTACATATATTACTACAATATATGTACATATAAGCTATAGTACTATGTGTACATATATACTGACATATATATACTCACTATGTAGTACATAAAAAACAATAGTATTACATGTATGCATATACTGAATATATACGTATGTATATACCACATTTGTTGTCGTTGCTGCTACTCTTGCTGCTACTCTTGCTGCCACTACCACTCCCACCGCTACTGTCATTGCCACTGTCACTGCTAATGCTCTTGTATTGGTGCTTCCACTACTGCTGTAGTGGTTGCTGGTGCTCCCGCCGCCACTCCCGCTGCCACCATTGTTGCTGCCACCGCCGCCGCTGCCACTACTGCTCTATCGTCCCCACTACCACCGCTACTAATTTCATCACTGCATCTGCCACTGTGGCCACTGCTGCCACTACTACCACTACTCCCACTACTCTCGCTGATGTCACCTTACTGCCGCTACCACCGGTGCTACTGCTGTCGTTGTTGAAAATAGGCTTTTACATACCTATAATACGCTAAAACTCTACCCAAAAAATTAAGATACACAAAAACATATTCACAGATATATAAAAACAAATATTATAGACAAGAACAAACACAAATTAAAGTTGATTGTCATACAACTTTAACAAAAATCCCAAAGATGTCCAGCAATTATGTTTAGAGAAAAAGAGAGTGCAAATATAAAATATTTTAGGAATAATAAAGATAAAATAAGCTAGCCATCCTTTTGATAAAACTGAAATCAGTAAATATGGGACCCACGCATTAGAATGACCATGGCAATGTCTGAATGCTCTAAATCAGAATTTTTTCATGTGTCTCAGATAATGTGTCCTACAAAGATTCATAATTAGGTTAATGGGAAAAGCAAAGAACTAAACCAAAATAAAAAAAATTGAAACCTATAAAAAAATGTTATAATTATTTGCTACAGATAGACAAAAATAAATAACAGTTCAGAAATAATTCTCATACGAAATTATCTTCATAATTTGTAGGGAATGCTAGCCTGTCCTACGAAGTTTTGCAACTGGATCTCGGAATGCTATCTATTGTGCCAATGCCACTAACTGACTCCATATAGGACATCTGTTGTTGCATTACATTATTAAATCTTTTTATCTCATCATTCATTTCTTTAATTTCTTGCATTTCTTCCATCAAATTAGTATACAGCTCATCCTTTTGTACTTTAATTTCATATATTTCTTCCTTCATATGAGATATCTGCTCATCCTTCTATTCTTTAATTTCATATATTTCTTCCTTCAAATGAGATATCTGCTCATCATTCTTTTTTATTTTGGTCTCCATAACTACAATACATTCATTTGTTTCCATTGCTTATTATTCAACTGACTCATCCAGCATTACTGAGACAGATGAATTCGAAGCACGACTACTACATGAAAAGGCCACTCCCTTCCAGTTGATTCCATACACTTGCTTACTTCTCATGAACTTCTATGGTCTCCAAATAAATAGGATCATAGTCACTTAGTTAAAGATCCATAGAACCCTCAACTTGTTGACGAGCAACTATCACACATTCCTCCATTAGGTCCTGAGATAAAATAGAAAAAAAAACTATTCTAGATATACAAAAATAAAATAAATATTTTGCATTCCAAATAATTTTCAAAGTTTACTGTAGTATTATAAAATTTTATTAATATAACAAGTTCTTACCGCAATCATCTGAAACTTGTTGTCAACAAACTGACCATCCACTTTCTTCACGTGCATCTTCCTAAAAATCTCATAAAATTTTGGATCTTGACACAATTCTCCAGCCTAGAATATGTTTTTATTAAGTCATTAAAAAACAAATGATCAAAAAATTTAACAAAATTAATAAAACCATGTAGAGGTTTGATTTATTGGACTATTAAGACAACCACTAAATATATAAATGTTTAACATTTTAAAATTGTACCAAATCTCGAGCGTGCTAAATGCTCGACATTGACCTACTGTGTGTCGTAGATTCTTGTATCTTGTCCAGCTACCTCACTTCGTCGATTTTTGATGACAATAACTGATTTTTCTTCACATCTGGCTCCTGCCAATACTTAAGCCACTTAGGCCAGTCATCCTCGCATATAAAACTAGGCCTTTCTTTCATATTCTTCAATTTATAAATAAAATCAGAATACCATTAAGTAGCTTTGATCTCCCATAATGACTATATCTTTCCATCAAATTTGGGTTTCCATGCGCATTGATTCTATATATAGAAAAATCACAAAAGAATTTTTATTAACAACAAGAACGTAATTATTTACAGCTTGAATAATACCCAACATAATAGTTAAGTAATTTTATAATTAATTTTCAATGCTTTTGTATTGTTATTTTTACCTGAAAGCCATTAAAATAAGACTCCTTTGTCGATTCAGAAACTTTCATCCAGGAGAATGCTTTAGAATTAGCCATTTTCTTGAAATACTTTGTAATTATAGTCGAACACTTATGAGATGGAATAAAACTGTACAAATTCATAATTAACATTGAAAACAAGAAAATCATAAAAATATAAAAAAACCACTAACAGAAACATCAAAATTTTTTTTCCAAGTCATTTTTACATATTTCTTTTACCTCTCATCCACGATCTCAATTTCTAACTTTGCACTGACTACAGAGGAAGGCACAATATTTGATGATGTCATTGGTTTTATAAATAGGGAAATAATCGGTGTAAAATATGGTGTAGAAGATAGAGATGGAACAAAAGTATGTGTAGGAAGCACAATGGATGGTGGGCTTACATCTGCTAAAGGTTATAGTAGAGGTCTCAATAATGGTGATGGTGATAGAAATGAAGATGATGATTAATGTAAAATTCTGGATATGGTGGCTATGAGATGGTACTAATTCTACAACATAATGTAGCATACTAGATGAATTTGGTTCATTTCTGTGTCCATGTTCACCCCCACCATGGCCACGTCCTTTAGGCGTCATCTACTGTATAAAATAAACATAGAACAAACAATAAAGATATGATGAACAAACAATAGATTTCAACAAATTATAAAAAGTCTTTTATAGTTTAATATTATAATAAAATTATAATAATTTAATTATTGGTATCATTGTCCTCCTCCAAATGATCTTCTGATATTTCATCTAATTCCGATTGAAGTTCTAACTCATCTTCAGATAGAAATAGATCATCTTCTATTTCTATTATGTCACCATTTGAGTCACATAAATTTTCTAGATCTTCGTCTATATTCACAGGCTCAATATTATTTATGTCATCTTCTTGGAATGCCGGCGCAATATCTAAGTCTGTACTTCTTTGTTGCGATGTTGGTACTTCAAATTTTGATTGTGCTTTGATTTTTTAAATCACCCACCAATCACTCTTATCATGAGATAAACTCGGATATGTACAATAAAATACTTGAGCAGCTTGAACTGCCATAATAAAAGGCTCATATTGATTATATATACATTTATGATAAACATCCACTAGCTTATAATCTGAATGAATCTTTGTGCCCATATTTCGTGTAGGATCAAACCACTTGCACTTAAATAAAACAATCCTATTATTTTTGAGTCCAGGATGATCAAACTCAATAACTTCTTTGAGTTGATCATAATAATCAATCTCATTTGCACTATATCCTATTCATTTAATGCATACACTACTATTCATATTATTTTAGAAGAACCATTCTCGATTGTGTGAAATTTATATCCATAAACAAAATACCCAGGATAAGTTGTCACATATCTAAACGGACCTTTACTTAGATTCTGAATAAAAATATTTGAATCTCTATTTGAAGGATTAATTGCTTGTGAAAATTAAAAAATTGATATTAACAAATAAAAGATAATAATAAATTAAATTATTTGAATTTTTAAGACTTAATAATTCTCACATAATTTTTGAACCAAATCACAAATTTATTTTCTAGCATATAATCGACATCATTGCTGGAAATTACTGGCTGTCTATATTTTAACTGCTCGACATAAATACTGCACAAATATAAAATAAGAGAGAAGGATGTATATCAATTTTTAATAATTCCTATTAAAAATAAAATTAAACTATGATTAAACTTGCAACCATTTTGTGTATACATACTCAAAGTATGGTACAACATTCTCACAATTAAGTAAAACATAGCTTGGGGTTGCTTTGTACTCTTCATCTGTCATACATATTTTAATTGTTCTTCCAGAGTACTTGAAGATAGTTTTTTCACAGAATCATCTTCTACCATCAAATTACCTTCATCATTACGAGGCACATTTCTATTCTTTGTATTGCAAATTAAACTTCAACTTTTACCTTGTTTCTAACATTCAATTTCAACTTACAAAGATACCTACAACCACAATGTTTGGTTTCAATTATATTAAATTACAATATTACATTATGCAAAAATAATAAAACATAGCAAATTATATGTATTTACCTCTCAAAAGGAAACATCCACCTGTATTACAGTGACCATGCTATCCTTGCTTCAAATGCCAAATGGACCGGAAAATGCTCCATTGAGTCAAAAAAAATGTAGTGGGGATATCCATTCAAGCTTACAAATAATAAGTGGAATGTAATTTTCTAGATTCACCATATCATCTATTTTGAATGTGGTTGCAGTTAGCTGTTTTAAAAACAAACAAAGTTCTATAAGGACCTTCCAAACACTTAGGGGAAGTAATTCATAAAATACAATTGGTATTAATCTTTGCATAAATACATGACAGTCATGACTTTTCATTCCAAATAATTTAAGATTCTTCATATCCACGCATCTACCTATATTTGACACATATCCATTAGAGAATTTCAAATTTTTAACCCATTCACACAATATCTGTCTTGCCTTCTTATTAAGTGTGTAGCAAGCTTTAGGGATTTTTCTTGTTTCCTCATTTAGTTTCATTTTAGGATGCCGACAGTAATCATTCAACTCTTGTCTTGATTTTAAAGTATCTTTTGTTTTTCTGTCTACATTAAGAATAGTGTTGAAAACATTGTCGAAAACATTTTTTTCAATATGCATTAAATCTAAGTTATGACGAATAAAATTAGATTTCCAATAGGGCAAATCCCAAAATATACTATGTTTCCTCCAGCCAAATAATTTGCCTATTGGTCCATTACTTCCATTAGCTTCCTTTTCAGTTACCTTCAAACCCAAACTATGAATCTCTTCATAATATCACGTCCTGAACGAACTGTTGGTGCAACTGTCATCACAGTTTTATTTTTTCGAAATGCAGTTCTATTTCTTCGAACTGGATGAATCATAGGTAGAAACTTATGATGGTTATCAAAGCATGACTGTTTACCACAAATTTGAGGGTAAATGCATCAAGATTTTTCATGCAATATGGGTATGTAAATCATCCTGTAGTACTCCAGCTAGATAACATTGAATATGAAAGAAAGTCACTTACCATCCACATAAGAGCTGCCATTATAATGAAATTTTGCTTGTTTGAGATATCATAAGTATTCATGCAAACATTCCATAAAATAATTTAACTCTGCAATAAGAGGCTGTAAGAAAACATCTAACATGTATTTCAGAATTTTTGGCCGTGGAACCAATATTAACAAAAATATATATTGCTTCTTCATACACAACTATGGAGATAAGTTATAAGGTGTCATTATCACTGGCAATGTTGAACACTATTGTCCAGATTTCCAAAATGGCTGAAATCTATCAGTGTAGAGACCCAATCTCACATTTTAAATTTCTACTGCAAAATCTTGATGTATATACTTAAAATGCTTCAAAGAAGGTGAATCTGATGGATGATGCATTGCTCCTTCTTCAACCTCATGCTCAGAATGTCACATCATATCATTTGCCGTAGCATTTGATGCATATAGTCTATGTAATCAAGGAATTAATGGAAAATAATACATCTTCTTAAAGACAACATTCAATTTTTGTCGCGTATCTACAACATGAGGTACCTTCCTAAATCGAGGATGATCACAAAACATACACATAATTAAATCACTATCACCGCCCCAATATAATATGCATCCATTTAAACAAAAATCACTTTTTTCAACAGATAGACCCATTCTTCGTAGTAACTTATTAGTGTTGTAAAAGTTGTTATTGATCAATTATTATCAGGAACAATCTCCTTCATAAGTTCTATTACCTGATCAAATAATTTTTCAGACATATGATTTTCTGACTTAATGCTTATTAGTCAAGCCACAAGTGATAATTATGAATGTGTTTTACAAACAGGCCACAACTCTTTATCTGTAGCTTTAAGCATTTCAAAAATTTCTCAGCTTCAAGATTAGGTGGTTTATCCATGTAATCCATATTGAAGTCAGCACCAGTAGCTTTCGTGATCATTCTATGGTATGCATTTAATGATTCTTCACCACAAGCAAACAATTCAATACCATCATTTTGGTCAATATTCAGAGCCATTGTACTTTCCCCATGATAAATCCAAACAAAATAATTTGGAAGAAAGTCATATTCAGCCAAATTATATCTTATAGTGTCTCATCAAGAAAAGGGATATTCTGATACTTACAATGATTACATGGACACTTAATTTTTTCTCCATCCATCAATCTCGATTGAGCACATGCAAAATTGATGAAAGTTTCAAGCCCACTCAAAAAATATTTATTCATAAATCCATTAATAACGCTTCTGTACATCCACTGATGATTTGAGCTCATTTTGCCATGTTTTATTTACAAAAAATAATGCCCAATCATTATTTTGAATAAAACATTCTATTACTTCAAAATATGCCAATAATTAAATAAAATTTCTTACAGATGAATTTTTAAAAATTAAATATTATGAATATCGAGGCAATGCATTTGTAGAATCTACATTAATAGATAAAGTAATTTTTAGCACGATAAAGATTAATAAATATCACAGTTATACTAAACAAAGGGTGCAAAATGCGATAATGCACGATAAAGGAAATCAAAAAAGAAAGACATTTAATGTTTGAAGGAGAAGAGGGAGAGAGATAGAGAGAGAGATATAAGGTGGGGAGAGAGAGGGGCAGAGAAATGGGGAGACAGCGAGAGAGAGAGGGAGAAAAAGAAGGAGGGAGAGAGGGTGGGAGAGAAATGATGAAAGGGAGAGAGGTGAGGAGAGGGGGGGAGAGAGGTAGAGAGGGGGGAGAGAGGGAGAGAGAGAGGGAGAGGGAGAAAGAGAGAGAGAGAGTGGTGGAAAGAGAGAGAATAAGCAATAAAGAAGAGCGAGAAAAAAATTAACAATAGAGAGAGTGTGACATATAAAGAAAAAGAGGAAGTGAATGAGATAAAGAATTATAGAGGGAAAGAGAGACACATAGAGAGTGCAAAATTAGAATGAAGAATTATATAAAAGAAAATAGATGTTCTTCAGTACAACCCTATCAAATATTAGATTTTTTGTTATACATAAGTTCATATTTGAGCTTGAGGACCAAGGGCTGGGATTAGGTAAGAGTACGATACTTATTTATATTATACCATATATGAGCCTGATCAACGAACAATTTCATGATATGTGCTTACATATTATTGATATTATATCTTTAGCCGTTTTATTTCAAGTTAGTGCAACAAAATAGTATTATGTCATATTTTATATGCTAGGATACATATAGTAAATGTAGTTATAAATAGTTACATTTAGTTTAACATATAATTATATATAGATATATGCATACAAGTAGTTATAAGTAAATATAAATAAATGTATACAAAGTTATAAACAATTATATAGATTTACATATATGTATACATAATTAAAAATAAAGTTATATTTGTTTATATAGAGTTTTTTATAGGTATACAAATATTTATATATAGTTATACACATTTAGTTAAACATTATGTTGTATGTTTTTATACATATAATTATAAATATAGTTACATTTGGTTATACGTATAGTTACATGTATAGTTAAACTTATATTTATACATGTATGTATATAAATCTGTTCATATAATTTCATATATTTATAAATATAGTTATGTATAGGTATGGATATACTAAAATACAATTTTTATACTAATATATAAAAATCAATATTATTTATATGTTGTTAATTATATATATATATATATATATAGTTATTTATAAAGTTTTTATAGTTATACATATAGTAAGATAAAATTATTTATAGTTATATGTTATTATACATATAATATATATAGTTATAAAAATTTATATATCATTAAACATTTAGTTATATATATTCATACAAGTAGTTATATTTAGTTATACATAAATATATACAATGTTATAAACAAATATATAGATTTACATATATGTATACATATATGTATAAATAGTTAAAAGTATAGTTATATTTAATTATATAAAATTTTATTTAGTTTTTTAAATATTTATATATAGTTATACACATATAATTAAACATAATGTTTTATGTTTTAATACATGTAATTATAAATAAGGTTACATGTGGTTATACATTTAGTTACACATATAGTTATACTTATATTTATACTTAAAATAATCAAATCCTACTTGTGTTATCATGATACAGATTTTTGAAAACAAGATTTCTAAAAAGTTACTAGTTGGATGGATGGTGGGATCATTAAATGGGTGTAAGCCCTGGGTTTGAACCTATTATTGTTCTTTGAAGAAGTATATTTTGGTAAACCCTATGTGAATCAAAATTTGATTTTTGAAATCTAAACTATTATTTTATATTTAAATTTTTTAAAAACTTCTGAGATAAACAAAGTTGATGCATTTCGGTGCATCAAAAGTGGATAAAAGTTATAATGTTATAGTTAAAAATGTTAAGGGGTCCCAAAATAAAAATAATTATGTTTTATTATAATTTTTAATTTTAATATAACATTTGGGGACCCAAATCCAAAATATATATGATTTGGGTCTTCCAAATTTCTATACTGATAATTACTTTCCTTTATTCATACGGTATGCATATACTCAAGTATGCATATAAGTTTATGCAGAAACTCATTTTTTCATAAACAAAAACATATGCATATGGAGTTCTTAAATAATTTGTATGCATAAACATATGCATAAACTCGTTTTTGCATACTGAGTAAGCTGAAACAAGTTTATGATAATGTTTTTTTAATTATATTGGGATAATAATGAGTATCCGAATTTAGGTACTAAAATATAATCCAAATCATAGATATTTTCTTTTTGGATTCCATAAATTATCCATTATATATATATATATGTGTGTGTGTGTGTGTGTGTGTGTGTATTTATAGATTAAGGATGAAAAAAAATTAAGTTTTATTATTATTAATTGTTGTGGATGAATTCCATTTTTTATTGCAAACTTAGATAAAAATTTGTGCATTATTTGGAAGCAAGAAAATATAAAGAATAGTACTTTCATTGTCAAGAAAATCTATTTAATAAAATTCTGAAATTGAACTGATTTAAGAAAATACTTCTCAGAGGAATATTCCTACCATTTAGTGGTATCAATGCATATATTAAATTGTTTTTATTATTTTGTTTTGTAATCTAAGAGATGTAAGCATAATCTTTTGTTCTATTTGAAGATTAGAATAATTTGGATTTCTTGTTATGCATGTAATTGCTACTTAAGAGCTATAAGGCTACTCTATTTTCCTTTTCTTTTATCTCTCAATAATTTGGATTTTTTTTTGGCTCCTTTGCAAGACTAATAATTATTCTTGATCAATAATTTATTTGTGATCAACTCAAAAACATACAAAATACCTTTATGCAACATCATAAGTAGGGTCTCTTTGTTCAAGCTTATTTGTTGTGCCATCCAAAACTATAATAGAAACGTGATTTATCATTTTTATTATACATGATGAATAGTTTTATACTTAGTCCCTTACTGGGATTTGAACATGATGCAAGTTGATATGTATAATTTTGCTTGGTGTTAGGTTGCCTCTTAACCTGTCGACTTGCATTCCTACAAACAATTTAGAAATATTAAAAATTTTAAGATATAATAAATAAAAAAATGATAATATGGGATACATATCTTGTAAGTGACTAAATCTATTTTTCAAATTAAATTTATATTCACTTTTCTTTGGTTCAAATTAGAAACATAATCAAATTATGGTGCTAGAATGAATATAATCAACCCTCATATGACTTATGAAATATCATCCCTCCGGTGGCTATTAAGCTAGCATGAAATGAATATAAATCATTCTAGCCATAGGTATCATAATAAATCTTTTTTTTATGGTGCAATATAAAGGGATGAATAAATTTACTTTTCAATTATTAATCATACAATAAATACAAGTGACTCGGACAACATTGAGAAGTAATTGTTTGATATGAGTACATAATGAGTTTATAATGACTTAGAATAATTTATGGATCACATTGCACGAGGGGTTATTATCAAGATCCTAGGGCACTCTCATTCAAGGGCTGTCATGTGCTTAGTTTGATTAGTTAAATTTCATAAGATTTGAAATACTTTAAATTCCAATATTAGATGTTTTTGTATTTTTAATCATAATTTTTTACAATTTATATAAATTACTAATAAAGTATAGTAAAAGTTTAAGTTTACTATTTCTATAGTTATATAGATATAGTTATGTTTAAATATTTTATGTAAACTATTTTTATAGTTATATATATATAGTTATGTTTAAACACACTTATATAAAGCACACTTATATTTATGTATACTATTTTTGTATACAGTATGTGGTTATGTATATTGAAGAAGTTATTAATTCGGCATAACTACTATGCACCATCAAAATCCACACAATGACAATACATTATATCACAAATGCATGAATATGTATACAATTAAGTAAATATATGCAATCCAAGAACACCATGGTGAATAAAGGAGAAGAATTTTGGAAACATTAAATAACAGAATCAATACGAATAAGCTTAATAAAGATAATAGATAAAGAATAAATATATAAAACATTCCTCAAATCAAATAAAAATTAAAACTTAAACCTCGATTATATGTTGATGCGTTGGTGTCGAGGGATTGATGGCCGAATGCGGAGGTTCGCTTCACTTAATGTTGAAGAATATCAGGTCTCGACGTGAATGTAAATATTAGTAAATTTTTTATATTTTTAATTATTAAAACATTAAATAAACAATATATATATATATATATATATATATAATCAAAAAGACTCATTAATTTTATTTACTATCAAAATTTTTTCAACAAAATTAATGTGTGTGTAGCAAAGTACAAATGAAAACCAAACACCTTACAATTTTTTATTATATTATTAATTAAACAATAAATATATAAACAATTTAAAAAAAATATGTTTAGCCTTATAAAAAAAATATCAAATAGGTACAAAATTAACAAACTCTATATAATAAGACATAAATGAAAAAATGATTTGTCTTCTAGTCACTCGCCTAAGAGTCATAAAATACTATTAATGTTAAAAAATATATAAAGATTTATATTTTATTGTTATAGATTTTTAAGAATTCATATTAATTTTTACGAAGATAATATGAAATAATTTTAAAGCCATAAAATTTCATATTATTTGATATCATTAATAATTTATAAAATTCAAAAAATTACTTAAAGTAAGAAGATAATTAAAATTAGTTATATATATTATTTTAATAAAAAATTAATATTAAAAACTAATAGTAAAAATATTACTAAATTGTTTAATTCGTATAAATTTTGGTAATAGCAAACATCTTTGTATTTATTTATAAAAATTAATTTATTTTCTTTTAACTTTATTAAAAAAATTATATTTTTTTTATATTTCAATATTTTCAAAGTTTGTATTATTTATTTTTTTATAAGTTTTCTATAATAAGAAATTTTTTACTTATAATAATATTAATTTTAACTAGTTTATTCATCTATTCAGATAATGTTAAAACTATTTTTTATTTTATTATACAATGAATTCATTTACATTTATATTAATAGAAATTTTTATATATGTTAATTTAATTTTTTAAATATAGAAAAAAAATATTATTCTTATTGAATTTTTTATTTAATGTTACTTTAATACAAATTTTTAAGTTACTTAATTTAAAATTTTAAATAAATTTTTTGTATAATTTTAAAAAAAATTTATACATCATAAAAATAGTTATTCTAGTCCTTATTAATATGATTTTTTTTCGTATTTTTATATTTTTTATATTATTTATTTATAATATCCTTTTTTTATAATTTTACGAGGAGGATATATCTTTCAAGGATCACTCATCTATAGATCATTAACATACATTTAATAAACAAAATTAAATAAAATATTAAAACAAATAATAAATAAAAAAAATTAAATAATTAAATATTGGCTAGGAAAATACCATCGCTAAATCCATAGTTAAATTACGGATTTTATAAGCTAGAAAAAATTCTTCGCTATATTATGAATTTTATTAGATATAGAAAATCCATTGCTAAATCCATTGCTAAATTACAAATTGAATTAGCTAGGGAAATTCCATCGCTAAATACGTCGCAAAATTAAGAATTTTATTTGATAGAGAAATTACGTCGCTAAATATGTCGCAAAATTAAGGATTTTATTTTCTAGAGAAATTCCGTCATTAAATCCATCACTAATTTATGGATTTTATTAGCTATAGAAATTCGGTCGCTAAATCCGTAGCTAAAATATAGAATTTATTAGCTAGCAAAAATCTATTGCTAAATCCATAGGTAAATTACTGATTTTATTAGCTAGGAAAAATTCCTCGCTAAATCTATAGCTACAATATGAATATTATTAGCTAGAGAAAATCTATCACTTAATCATAGCTAAATCAAGGATTTTATTAGCAAGGAAAAATCTATCGATAAATCAAAGATTTTATTAGCTAGGAAAATTTTATCACTAAATCAAGGATTTTATTAGCTATGGAAAACCAATCGCTAATTCCGTCGCTAAATCAAGGATTTTATTAGCTAGGGAAAATCTTTCTCTAAATCTATTGCTAATTTTAGGCTTTTATTAGCGAGGGATATTCCGTCGCTAAATCCGTTGCTAAATTCCCCACTTTTCTTGAGCAGAATTTAAGAAAATTTTTCGTCGCTAAATTAGTCACTAAATTCCTCGCTTTTCTTGAGTCAAATTTACGAAAATTTTCCATCACTAATCTGTCACTAAATCCCCCACTTTTCTTGAGTGGAATTTATGAAAACTTTTCCCTCGCTAATCCGTCGCTAATCCATTGCTATTTTTTTAGAAGAAAAATCATAAATTCCTTGCTAATCCCTAGCTAATCCCTTACAATGTGTCTAGGGATTGATCCCTAGCTAAAATTCATTAGTTAAATCGATATTTTCTTGTAGTGGAAATGGAAGTTGAAATTACAACAGGCTGCATGGTATTGAATTTTTGCACACATGTAGGTTTATATAGAAATCCACCAAAGCAAGGAAACCTGAAAGAAACCAAAGAAAAAAATGAGAAAAAAAATACAATGCACAAGAAAAGAACACAAGGTAGCTCACCTTTGTATTCCATTCCCCACTTTGAGTTTTACAATGACCATCTTCTCAGTCAAGTTGTTAAGAAAAGACTTGGGATTAACAGGGATGGTCTGTAATATTCAGCAATAAAAAAAATTAATGAACGGTAATATCATTCTCATATGCATCAAATATTTCTCTGCATTTACGTAAACATTCATAGGCATGTATATATGCAATATACATGCATGCAACATGATTATAGTATAACTATATGTGTCCAAACACACACATGCACACACTATTTTCCTATCTTCTCATATTTTATTTATCTTGTCCATATATTGCATATTTCTAGATCAATTGAACCATTGATCCATGGAAATGGTCATTACCAAAAATCAAAATCTTTTTTTTTTCTAATCTACATATTTACGTCATGAAGTAAAATTTATTATTATGTTTTTTGCTTGAGAACACTATAAGGAAACTTTTTTTGGAAAAATAAATGACCATTTGAAAGAATATTTGATGGTTGTGAGCATGAATAGTTAATCTTGCTTTGATGCACAAGAAAATAAAAGCTTGTATTAATATCATTCACGAAAGCATAAAATCTATGAATATCTCGTGTACATAAAAAATTATATCAAACAAGAAAACTTGATTACTACTTAATACAAATTTTCTTTTTACCACTCATTATCATCATCATTGATATGTTATCTCAACACTATTGTGAACAAATGTTACTTTAACCATAAGAACATGAGTTCAATCAACAAAAATACCAAATATACATTATCGGGATGCTTTTCAAATCACCTATTATGATGTTCGAGTAGATGTCTTATATGCACTTCATTTCCATTATTATAGCCCATCCAGCTTCTCTACACAACTTCCCAGTTTCAATGCACATAGTTGGTCACTAATGTAATCTGATTCACCTTAATAAGACGGGTCTATGCCCTATGCAAGGAACCAAATCAAATTAAAAACAAAAAAAAACAAAAAAAACAAAAACTTTCATAGCTTAATGTTATGCTAAGCCTTTTACGAGCTCATAAAGAAATCAAAATCTTGCCTTTTGCTTGTTTATGAGGTCGTAGAGCATCTTATCCGGCTCATAAAATTCAGATTCAGCAACATCCACCCCTATGAGTCACATATGGCATTAATGTAGTTGTAATCGAGGTCTAAGCCATGTGAGCAATGATTTCAATAACACACATTGGGAGTGCGATTGTTTTGATAACATACAGTGAGCATGCAAAGATTTGCATAGCAGACAATGTGTGGGTAATCATTTTAGCAAGTGCACAGTGTATGCACTCCTTCTAGGGGTTTACATCTATTTCCGACACCCCCCCCCCCCTAGAGTTTATCTTTCCCTCTGGTCACTTTTGATACCATGTAAAACATAAAATCACACAACATAAAATAAATATAATACACTTGATGAATAACCTCATACAAACAATGCTTTTATATAACATGTTATTTTTATTAGGGCAACTCACAGGAAGTATAACCTCTATAGCACTCTCGAAGTGTACTTGTGTGTACCAGGCCTGTCTCAATGTGTAATACATGATAATTCTTCCTCCAAAAAGCTATCAATAGAATAACATATCAATTGATAAAGTAGAGAACATGACACACAGCAAAACATTAGCAATATCACAAACATCGTGCTCATCAATTAGATAGTTATATATAGTATATATACACATATAATACTATAGTGTATATGTACATATACTGAGTATATACGTACATATATACTATATTATATAAACATATACACTGCAGTATATATGGATGTCTTATAGATATAGAACACCTGGTATAGATATAGATATAGAATAGCAGGTAAAGTATTATCCCATTTATACTTCACAATAAAGGCACAAAAGATCACCAACAACATTAATAAGAAATGTGAATATTATTTAAATTTTTGAAAATATATCTAAAACTCTAATGGGAAGACCTAGAATACAAGCCACAAACCATGCTTGGCGCATCAAAGTTTGAACCCCGTCTCCCTACAACCAAAACTCTTTCCCGGTCCCAAGGCCTCTAAGGCGGTTGCTCTGCCTCACCACTCCCAGTAGCACCATGCTTCCGTGCAGCTTTCCTAGAAAGTTTCTTCTCCTCTCCATGTGTTGCACTAATGATTTTGATCGCTTAGCTTCAAATAGTATAATTTTTACTATGATTCAACATAATCATTGAATATTAAAATAAAAAATAAAGAATAAATTAATTGAATGAGGTTTCAATGCTTTACAATAATATTGTTGTAAAGCATATGATAAAATAATATTCTTATTGTATTCCAATGATTTACAATAATATTTAAATAAGCATTTGATAATATTTTAACAGCTTTCATTTATAAGTAATAAAGTTTGATAATACTCAAAATTCAATTAGAATAAAAAAAACAAAGTGTTTTGATGCATTCTGAAGATATAAAATTGTATTCCACATATATTGATGATTTATATTTAATTTTATTTATTACAATTTTTTTTAAAATGTATCAAATTTTTTAATATGAATAAATGGTTTAGATTAAAATTCAATGAAGTTCAATGATGCATGATATGTTTGTTAATATTCATGTCTCAGTTTTTTCTTCAATGAATTTTAATGAGCTTGGTAATTAATCGATATTTTATAACATTATTCCTCATGTGTTCAATAAAATATATATATACACACACAAAAAACAATATATATAAATATTATATTAGTATATAAAAACTATATATATATTAACATCAATTAAATGTATGTATATATGTATATATATATATTTACACATCAAAAACCAAAAGCTCAATACACTCATTCTTGAGATAAATGTGAGCCTCCTTGGAGGTTGCAAGTTCAATCTCTACAAGCTACTAAAAAATTGTCAGGATAAGAAATCATGCCTCATTTAGTTATATTAAAATATATAGAGTTTTATATAGTTATACAAATATATATATATAAAGTTGTACACATATAGTTAAACATAATATTGTATGTTGTTATACATGTAATTATAAATATAGTTACATGTGGTTATACATATAGTTACACATATAGTTATACTTGTATTTATACATGTATGTATATATATCTTTTCATAGAATTTTATATATTTATACATATAGTTATGTATAGGTATAGATATAGTAAAATACATTTTTATATACTAATATATAAATAAATATATAAAATATATGTTGTTAATAATATATTTAAATATAGTTATGTATAATATTTTTATAGATATACATATAGTCAAGGACAATTATTTATAATTATATGTTCTTATACTTATAATATCTATAGTTAAAAATAAAGTTATATATAGTTAAACATATAGTTATATACAGATATAATCAAACAAGTAGTTATAAGTAGTTATACATAAATATATACAAAGTTATAAACAAATATATAGATATATATATATATATATATGTATATATATATATAAATATGTGTATATATAGTTACAAATATAGTTATATTTAATTATATAGACTGTTACATAGTAATACACATATTTATATATAGTTATACACATGTTGTTAAACATAATATTGTATGTTGTTATACATATAATTACTTATATAGTTATACTTAAATTTATACATGTAGGTATATATATGTTTTCATATAATTTTATACATGTATACATATAGTTATCTGTAAGTATAGATATGGTAAAATACATTAATATATATTAATATAAAAAATGTATATTAAATATATGTTGTTAATTATATTTTTAAATATTGTTATGTATAATGTTTTTATAGTTATATATGTAGTGAATTACAATTATTTATAGTTATATGTTTTTATACCTATAATATATACAGTTAAAAATAGAGTTATATATAGTTAAACATATAGATATATAAAGATATATTCATACAAGTAGTTAGTTATAAGTAGTTATACATAAATGTATACAAAGTTATAAACAAATATATAGATTTACATATATGTATATGTATATGTATACATAGTTACTGATATAATTCAATTTAATTATATATAGTTTTACATAGTTATAAAAATTTTTATATATAGTTATACACATATAATTAAGCATAATGTTGTATGTTATTATACACGTAATTATAAATATAGTTATAAGTGGTTATACATATAGATACACATATAGTTATACTTATATTTATACATGTAGGTATATATATTTTTTCATGTAATTTCATATATTTATACATATAGTTATGTATAGGTATAGATATAGTAAAATACATTTTTATATACTAATATATAAATAAATATATTAAATATATGTTGTTAATTATATATTTAAATATAGTTATGTATAATATTTTTATAGAAATACATATAGTCAAGGACAATTATTTATAATTATATGTTCTTAATCTTATAGTATCTATTGTTAAAAATAGAGTTATATATAGTTAAACATATAGTTATATATATATATAATCATACAAGTAGTTATAAGTAGTTATACATAAATATATACAAAGTTATAAACAAATATATAGATTTACATATATGTATATGTATATGTATACATAGCTACTGATATAGTTATATTTAATTATATAGAGTGTTACATAGTTATAAAAATATTTATATATAGTTATACACATATAATTAAACATTAAGTTGTATGATGTTATACATGTAATTATAAATATAGTTATATGTGGTTCTACATATAGTTACACATATAATTATACTTATATTTATACATGTAGGTATATATAATTTTTAATGTAATTTTATATATTTAGACATATAGTTATGTATAGGTAGAGATATAGTAAAATACATTTTTATATACTAATATATAAATAAATATATTAAATATATGTTGTTAATTATATATTTAAATATTGTTATGTATAATATTTTTATAGATATACATATAGTCAAGGACAATTATTTATAATTATATGTTTTTATACTTATGGTATCTATAGTTAAAAATAGAGTTATATATAGTTAAACATATAGTTATATATAGATATAATCATACAAGTAGTTAAAAGTAGTTATACATAAATATATACAAAGTTATAAACAAATATATAGATTTACATATCTGTAAATGTATATGTATACATAGCTATTGATATAGGTATATTTAATTATATAGAGTGTTACATAGTTATAAAAATATTTATATATAGTTATACACATATATTTAAACATAATGTTGTATGTTGTTATACATGTAATTATAAATATAGTTATAAGTGGTTATACATATAGTTACACATATAGTTATACTTATATTTATACATGTAGGTATTTATATTTTTTCATGTAATTTTATATATTTATACATATAGTTATGTATAGGTATAGATATAGTAAAATACATTTATATATACTAATATATAAAAATGTATATTAAATATATGTTGTTAATTATATATTTAAATATAGTTATGTATAATATATTTTTAGTTATACATATAGTTAAATACAATTATTTATAGTTATATATTCTTATACCTTTGGGATCCAATGGCAAAAAGACAAAAAACAAAAAACAAACAAGTTCGACTTACAACAAATCAGAGCAAAGTAAATGCGCTCTTGTATTTCAGGCATGTAGTATATAAAAATTAATATAATTCGAATCACCCTAGAAATAGATGATTCCATCCACATAATAAAACAAAACTTAAGCAAAATAGGCAAAAATTAGATTCACATCCAGATATGTCAACAAAGTTTGTCTCATCCTGCTAAAATTGTTTATGACTTGCTGGTAATGTAATTGGAAAGATAATCAAGACCCTCATAGAGGCCCTCGCCAGAGGTAGCATAGGTGCTCTGAATGTGCCAATGGTGTTGGTGAAGAGAGTGAAGTCCTAGCTTACCAGTAATTTCAGTTGCATTCATCGCATTGGTAAGATCTTGTTTATTGGCAAACACCAGCAAAACTGCATCTTGAAGCTTTTCCTCATTTCGCATCCCATGCAACTAATCTCTGGCTTCAACAACTCGATCTTTATCATTTCTGTCCACCATAAATATGAGGCCTTGGGTATTTGGAAGTAATTTTTCCAGAAAGGGTGATCTTGTTTATATAGAATTATATATATAGTTATAAATAATTATATAGTTAAAAAAATAGATATGTATATTTATAAATATAGTTATAAAAATAATTTACATAATTATAAATATAGTTATAAACACTTTTATATATAATGGCATATGATTATATAATTATACAAGTGTTTACATATAATATTTGTGTTTAAAATATTTTTATAAATGTTACATAAATATAATTTTATATATATTTAAACTTTTATAAATATTATATAGTATATATATCACATATATATTAACATTATAAATATTATATATTTATATAAAAATTAACATGTTATATAAATATTTACAAAAATGTATAAACATTTTATATGTTATATAATTGTTATATAAAAAATTATATAAATGGATAGTTTTATGTAAATACTGTATAGATATTAATAAACATTAATACATATGTATAAATATTTATATAATACATTATATGTTTATATTAACATATCTATGTTTATATATAATTTAATACGTTTATATATATTAAAGTATAAACATTTATATATAATGTCATACGATTATATAAATGTATAAAAGTATATATATAATGTTATCTGTTTATAATATTTTTGGAGACAACAAAGATAGAACCTATAAGCATTAAGTTTGTTTTTTCTTTAGTTACAGAAGTAGAAAACACTAAGCATATTTTTTTTTATTAAGTTACAAAAGCATAAAAAAATATCCAAATATTTAATATTTGAAATCTGTAAAACCCACAAAAATAAAACAGGAAAACAACAAAGTTTACTCTAACCATTTTTTGTTTCATTAATGGTGTAGAGTCAAGATAGTATAAGTGATATGAAAATAGAAGAAAAAAGAAGAAAAATTCTTGCAAAATAAAAAAAAATCAAAACTAAATATTATATAAAAACTAAACTTCTTTAGTTGTAATCAAATTGAGATAGACAGAGATATGTATATAGCATTTCGAAGGAGAAGAGCAATGACAATATTATCTAGTAACAATAAGAAGTAGATTTAGAAAATTAGATCGAAAAACATATAGATTCTGGTGTTCAGGAAGAAGAGAAGATCAACATGGGTTGCTAGTAATTCCCAGAGAAATGACAAATCAAAATCCCGAAAAGAAGATGGACA
>JAREIK010003789.1:190802-332644 GCA_029783825.1 Sapria himalayana
TCTCTGTCTTTCTATCTATCTGTCGATTTATCTAACTATCTGTCTATCTATCTATCTATATGTCTATTTGCCTATATCTCTATATGTCCATCTCTTTATCTATCTATCTATCTATCTATCTATATGTTTATCTTTCTATCTGTCTATATGTATGCTTATCTATTTGTCTATCTACTTGTCTATCTATTTTCTATCTATCTTTTTGTATAACTATTTGTCTATCTATCTTTCTATATGTATGTCTATCTATCTTTCTATTTATCTATCTATTAGTCTATTTATTTGTCTATCTGTCTATATATCTATCTTTTTATATATCTAACTCTCAATCTATCTATCTATCTATGCCAAAAGAAATTATCTATTTACCTGTGGAAATTTAGATGGGGAAAAAATCCCTAGCTAATTTACGAAGGAATAACTAGTGAAACGCAAGATATGTTTGATTTTACATTGAATCATAATTTTGTGATGGATTGTGATCGATTGTGGTGGATTAAAGATGGAAATCTTTGATTTACAAATTTCTCTCTCTAATATTGTCATTGCTTGCCGCAAAGATTAGCAGCAAATTTAACGACTTTAGAAATGGATTTTTCCTAGCTAATTAGCTCTAGAAAAATACCTTGTTAAATCTTTATCTAAAAAAATATTTTTACAATTATATATTAATTGCAATCAATTATTCCTTAAATTATAATTTTCACAAAATATATGCAATAGATAGGGATTTTTCCTATCTATTTAGCTTGGGTTTATTTTCGTCGTTAATCTATTCTGAATAATTTTTTTTTGTTTTATTATTTGTTTTAATATTTGATGTATTTTTGTATATTAAATATTTGTCATGGTCTATGAATGATTGATCCTTGAAAGACACCTTCTCTTCATATAATAATAAAAATAGGATATTATAAATAAATAATTTCTAATATATACATATATTAATAAAAATTTATATTAATAAAGACAAATAACTATTTTAATGATTATAAAATTTTATAAATAATAAAAAATATTATTTGAATTAATTAATAAAGATATATAAATATTTGTATTAATAAATACATTAAATAATTAATTCTATAATTATAACATTTTTTAAAATATTTGAATTAATAAATTAACATATTTAAACATTTGTATTAATATAAACGTAAAATTATTATTTGTCCGATAATAAAAAATTATTTAGAAAAAAATTGAATTAAAAAATAAACAAGTAAATATTTATATTAATAAAACTTAAAAAAAATTAATGATTTTAGGAATGTTTTAAAAAAATTATTATGAAATGATTTGAAATATTTGAATAATAAAACAATCATATTTTTCATTAAATTTAAAATAAAATAAATTGATATTTAAGGATAAATATATTGATGTTTTAATTATATTCAAAAACTTTTGATAAGTTATAAAAAAAATATTTCAATGTGCTTATTAAAAGAATACATTATGTGTTTTTTTAGGGTTTAAAAAAGTTTTTTTAAATATTACTAATGATATTTTTTTTCCTAAACACACTTAAAATTATTTTTAACCCTATTAACATTTTTTAAAATCACTAGCAAACATTACCTAAATTGATTTTAATTCAAGTTTTATTTTTGCCTCTACTAAAATTTATATGAATTAAAGCATAGTAAATTATTATAGTAAATTAAAATTAAAATATAAAATAATATTAAAATTAAATAAAATATAAAATAATATTAAATTTAATAAAATATATAATAATATAAAATAAAAATAAAATATGCAATCTTAAAATTATAAATAAATAAATACATATTAATATTTTAAAATTAAAAGAAGTTAAACATGAACAATAACCTAATTGGTGGCTGAGCAAAATAGCATCGAGTAGGCAATCTGCAAATAGAACATTTTTGGCAATGTGTTATGCTTCATTATTCTAATTCTGATTGGTGTTCTTGCCTTTACGATTCATCTTTTTTCTTTATTTTCTGAAACATGTATTATCATGATACATAACCTAATCGGTGTTTTTTCAATTTGAAGACCTCATTTTGTGTTATCATTTGTTCCGTTATTTCGTCCATGCTTTTAATTTTTCACTAAGAATGGAATATATACTTTTTGGAATTGGTTAGATGATCGAACTTGGTAATTTAAATAAATCTCGCACAAGATAATTTTTTTTCCATGGATTTTTATGAAAAGTTTAAGCTAACTATTCTTACCAATTATTAAAAGTAGGTATCCACTTGGGCAGGTGGTAGGAGTAACTATATACCCAGGATTGACTTAAATATCCAGGACAAAATTGAAGTAAGTCCTTGGAATCTACTGCTCAACAATTTTCTTAATGTATATCAATTAGATATCTACTAGGAGACTCTAAGATATCATTTATTAATTTTTTTCTTTTTATGTTATAATTACATGTTGATTACTTATTATACAACGATACCAAATTTGTTCAATTTTATTATATCCTTTGAAACTATTAGTTTATTCACTGCACCTAATATTTTTTGCATTTGCTTCATAGGCAACTTTTCTTTTGACCAAGATTAGTGTTATTAAGTGTCTACATTTTTTCTACATTTCAATTTTTAACTGAAGTTTGATTTGATGATATTACTTTTATAATACATGAAGTTAAGGGTGTTGGTGCTGGGCACACAGCAGCAATGTATTTTTCCATGATAAATGGTACAAGCATTATTAGTTGTACAACATATTTGAATGTAAATATTTTAAATAAAATATGCATTAATTAGGTTATAGATATTTAAAAATTGGAAATAGATAGGTGAACCATTATGTATAACACCGTAAACTATGAAAAACAATTTATCGGTAATCTCAACTTCCTTTCAAGTTGGCATACATACAGCATAATAGGAATGATAGCTGATCGCAAATAATGCATAGAATGAAATGTCAGTATTCTCTTAAATCTTATAATGTAAATTATAGTCTAACACAATATGTTTTATTTATTCATGAATAATTTGATTAAAAGAAAATTATATATTTTCTGGTGTATGATTCAAAAGAGTTTTCAAGTGATGAAAGTTTTAACTCAGTGAGTTTATTTGGCAATTAAGATAGGTAAAAGTAATATCTCAGAAAGTTTGGTTGCTCACGTTGATTTAGTAGGCTGAAAATACTCAACCTAGATCTTTGTTGCTTAGTTTGCAAGTGAATGCCTACTCAGGGTGTGATACTTAAATTTTCAAGTTGACTTTGTGTAATGTTAAAATATAATAAATTTTTCTTTTATCAAGAGATAATATTTAAAGATTATATTTTAAAAATTATAAAAATTAAAAATCTTTTGCTTAAAACTTATATCCATCTCAAATTAGAATACTCATATAATCAAAAATATTTCATAATTAGTGAAAGAATTGTTGATATTGAATAATCATGATAAAATCAAATTCATTAAATTTTATATCGTTCATGTTTTTTTTACAACCTCCTTAATTTTGATATAATTAAGGAAAAAATTAATTTTTTTCATGTAAACAAAATACCATCCTCAATTAAATATAAAATATGAGCTACTAATGGTGATGCTGATTAGTAAATTCTTTTTTTTGCTAGTTTAATATTGTTTGAAAATATTTTGTATTGTTGTTGGATGTTATTAGACATAGGAAAAATTATGTAATAGTGAATTAGAATAATATTTTTTAAAAGTACCTAAATAAGTAAATATTCATATTAAAATATACATGAAAATAAAAGATTTATACATTCTAGTAAACTCAAAAAATACTTTTATTCCTCCTGTATATTTCATGTTTTGAAAAAAAAATGAAAAAATAAAAACAAAAAAATCTATTTTCAAAAACACTATAGCATGAGAGGTATACTATTTTGGATAATAGTATGCCAAATTTGTAGTAATATAATATTTATATAAATATTATAAACACATAACATTATATATAAACATTTAAACATTTATATAATCATATGACAATATATATAAATGTTTATACTTAAATATATATAAATGTTTAACATTATATATAAACATTGATATGTTTATATAAAGAAATAATGTTTTATATAAATATTTATACATATGTATAAATGTTTATAAATATTTATACAACATTTACATAATACTATCCATTTATATAATAGTTTATATAACATTTATATAACATATAAAATATGTATACATTTTTATAAATATTTATATGACATATAAATTTTTATATAAATATATAATATTTATAATGTTTATATAATTGTGATATATATACTATATAATATTTATAAAAGTGTTACATATATATATATATATAGCATTTAAAAAATATTTTAAACACAACATTATATCTAAACACTTATACATTTATACAATCATATGCCATTATATATAAAAGTTTAAACTTTAATATAAATGTGCAACTATGAGAATAGTGATGTGCAATATGATGCTTGTATGCATACACAAGAGATTATCTCTATAATGTATATATCATATGAAGAAATGATATATCATAGAGAAATATTAGTAGTTTTATCTATGAATGAGGCCAAGAGTATTATTGGGTATTGAGGGAGACAAGTCAATTATCATTGTCATTTAGGAGTCTTCATAGAGCTCCTCTATCATGATGCTTACTTTAAAGAAGTAAACAATTTTTTTTTAAAAAAATGTTGTTGATACTTATCATTTGTTATTTACTATAGTTTTGTAACTCATCTTATTACTTAGATGTATAATTATTAACTCAAAAGTTAATAATCATAGTATAGAAAATTATTATTTGCTTAAGATATTCTTCTTGTTTCTTTAAAATATTGAAATATCTACTAAAAAATTATCTAAAATTATTTGTTATAGTAATATACAAGTTGAAATTTGGTTGCTTTTGTCTTTTTTTTTATTTTTAAATTTATTTTTAGTCTTATTTTTGTATGTTATATTTGTAAGTATTTAATTTTTAATTTTATTTTTTTGGATAATGTTAAGATTATATATTTTTATTTTTATGGTCAGATATTTTATTAGTTGTTTGAATATTATTGATAAGTTACTTATTCATTATTTACTTGGTTATTTATTTTTTATTTAATTGAGATGTTCTAAATTTTGTATGGATATACATTTATACAATTTATCAATAGTTATATAAAATAATATGTTTTTTAAATAAATAACCATAAATTAATTTAATTTATTTCTGAAATTGATTTGATTAATTTTTAAATACTAATATAAAAAATAACCATAAAAATTTCATAAACTATTAACCATAAATTTATTTATTTAGTAAATAATATAATTAATGGTTGATAAAAAAATAATTTTGTTTTCTAATATTTTGTGTCTCTAACCCATCTCTCCCCCTTCTGGCAATCTCTACATAATTAGGTCAGTTCACTTCTAAAAAACCTTTGACTCTCAGAACACTGAGGAATCGCATCATTCTTTCAAAGAACTATATCAAACAAAGAACATCTCTCAGAACACATTACCATCGCAACATTATTTTGCAGATCCATATCAAACAAAGAACATCTCTCTCGCTCTCTACATGTTTTTTGTTTATTTTTATTATAATTTAATGAGAAATTAGTAATGAGTTTTGCAAATTTAAAATTGGTAGTGAGTAAAATGGTGCTTTTTTGTTGAGTCATATGTTAATAATAAATTGGTAGTGCGAACTTTTTTTATTTTAATGATTTTTTTTAAAAGGTTTAATGGATTTCAAATCAATAGAAATTGTGCTAGCTTTGAAATTCGAAGAAGAATTGTAAAAGAGGACGAAGAACATAACAACAAGAGGAGAAGAAGAGCAATGTACTGTAATATTTTAAATTCAAGTTATATCTTATATTCTAAATTATGGTCTTTTATATTTTAGAATTTTTGACTTGTAGAGAAGATGAATATAAAGAACCTATGGAAATTTATCTACTAATTAGGTTTCTGTGGTTATAGTGTGAAAATCTTAATTTTTTCTCAAAGAAGAAGGTACAGCTTAACCATGACCTTTAATTTTGTTGTCATTGCTCATGTTGATAGTTTGTTTATGCTATAATTTTTGTTGGTGAATGATGATGAATTTTGTTATGTTCTTTTTTCTTAAATAATCATATTTTTTAGACTTTAATTAGATATCCACTATATTCTATAGTAATTCTATACTGTTAAGATTGTAGATGCTTTATTTAATTCAATTAGCCTAATATTAATTTTGTTTTAATAGTACTATTGAAAAAAATAACTACACTAAGACTTTATTATATCTATCTAATATTGGCATGTAGAATCAAAGCACACTTGATAGAGAAATGGTGGGTGTAAAAGAATAAGAACCCAAGTAGACTATACATTATTGTATGTAGGGAAACAACATTGTGCAAAATTTTCTCAATCTGTTTTATTAAATAACATGCATTCTCAAAGCACATTGATCATGCATGGTAAATTATTTCATGTATAGATTTATAATAAGTAATTATTCCATTAATCAATCAATCTATCTATATATCTATTTGTCTATCTTTTTATCTATCTATATATTTATCTATCTATCTATCTATATATCAATTTATCTATTTAATATCTAATAATTTATCTATCTATATGTCTATCGATCTATCTAAAAGTCTAATTATCTATCTATCTATTTATCTATATATATGTCTATCAATTTGTCTATTATTTGTCTTTCAATTTGTATATCAATCTATCTATCAATTTATCTATAAATCTATATATTAATCTGTTTATCAATCTTTCTATCAATCAAATTATCTACCTTTTTATCTATCTATCTATCTATATATTTTTTTTATTTATCTATCTATGTATCTATCTATTTGTCTGTCTATCTGTCTATCTAGCTATCTATCTATCTATCTATTTGTATGTCTATCGATCTGTCAGTTTATTTTTTGTATATCTGTTGTCTATTAATTTTTCTATCTATCAATTCATCTTTTTTTTATATCTAGTTTTTTATCAAATTATCAATCTGTCAATCAATCAATCAATCAATCAATAATTCAATCTATATGTCTATCTATCTATATAATAATCAGACTAATTATATATATATATATCTATCTGTCTATCTATCTGTCTGTCTAACGATATGTCTATTTGTGTGTCAATTTGTCTATTTATCTATCTGTCTATATATATATATATATATTTCTACCTATTTGTCTATCTGTCAGTATAGTTACCTCTCTATCTGTCTATCAATATATCTATCTATTTATATTTCTATCTATCTCCCGATCTAACTATCTAACTAACTATCTATCTATTTGTTTATGAATTTCTATATCTTTTAATCTATCTATCTGTCTGTCTATCTATATATCTTTCTATATTTCTATCTATCTATCTATCTATCTATCTATATCTCAATATCCATATCTCTTTATCTACCTATCTATATGTCTTTCTATCTCTCTAATTATTTATCTATATATTTGTCTATCAATCTATCTAACTATTTGTCTATCAATCTATATATCAATCTACCAATCAATTTGTCTATCAATATGCATATCATTATGTCTATCAATCAATATAGCAATCAAATTATCAATCTTTGTATCTATTTGTCTATCGATCTATCTATCTTTCTATATAACTATCTATATTTCTATCTATCTATCTATATGTTTATCTATCTATCTATCTATCTATCTATTAGTCAATCTATCTTACTATTTGTATGTCTATCGGTTAGTCTATCTATCTATCTATCTTTCTATCTATCTATCTATCTATATATCTATCTATATTTCTATCTTTGTATCTATCTATGTGCTGATTTATTTGTCTATGTATCTTTCTATCAATCAATTTATCAATCTGTCTATATATCTCTGTAACTATCAATCTATCTATCTATCTATCTATCTGTCAGTCTAATAATCTACCTATTTTTCTATATTTCTATATATCTATCTATATATGTATTTATCTATCTATCTATTTATTTAACAGTCTATTTATTTGTCTGTATATTTGTTAATAAATATGTATGTTATTTATTTGTCTATCTAGGTATCTATTTATCTAATTATCTATCTATCTGTCTACCTATCTGTTTCATTAATTGTTAATCTATCTATCTATCTAATTGTCTTTCTATCTATTTGTCTATTTGTCTATATATTAATCAATCAATCTATCAATCTATTTATGTATCAATCTATATGTTTATCTATCTGACTATCTATCTATCATATATAAGTCTATCTTTATGCTTATTAATCTAACTAGCTATATATCTATCTATTTTTCTATCTTTATTTCTATGTATCTATCTATTTAATAATCTATCTATCTATCTATCTATATATATATCTATCTGATCTGTCTATTTATCTATCATTCTATCTATTAGTATATCTACCTATTTATGTATCTGACTATCTATCTATCTAACTATTTATGTATCATTATGTCTATCTATCTATCTTCTATCTATCAATCTATCTTCCAAACTATATATATATATATCTCTATCTATCTATATATCTATATATCAGTCTATCTATCTATTTATTAGTATATTCGTCTCTCTATCTATATATCTAACTATCTATCTGTCCATCTATTTGTCTATTTAACTATCTATTTGAATGTATATAAGTATATCTGTCTATCTATCTGTGTGTTTATCTGTATATCAATCTATCTATATATGTATCTGTCAGTCTATTTGTCTAACTATCTATCAGTCTTTCTATCTGTCTATCTATCTCTCTCTCTATCTATGGCTTTGTCTATCTGACCATCTATTTGTATGTATATATGTCTATGTATCTATCTATCTGTATATCTATCTATATGTCTATCTATCTATATGTCTATCTATCTATATAATTTCTGTCTATCTATTTATCTCTTTGTTTGTCTATTTATCTATATATCTGTTTCTTTATATGTATATCTATCGATTTGTCTATCACTCAATCTATCTGTCTATATATCTATTTGTGTATCTTTCTATCTATATGTTTATCTATCTGTCTATCTATCTGTTTAACAATCTATCTATCTATCTGCCTATCAATTTATTTATCTATCCATCTATTAATCTATCTATCTGTCTGTCTATCTATCTATCTGTCTATCTATCTGTATAACAAGTTTTCTATTTATTTATTTATTTGTCTTTCTATCTATCTATCTATATAAATATTTGTATATCTATCTTTTGTCTATCTACCTATCAATCTATATGTCTATCTTACTATCCATTTGTCTTTCTTTAGATATGTCTATCTATCTATAAGTCTATATGTTTTTCAATTGTCTATATATCTATCTATCTATTAATCTGTCTTTCTATTTATTTGTCTTTTTGTTTGTATATCTATCTATCTATATGTTTGTCTATTTATCAGTTTTTCGTCTATTTATATTTCATTCAATATGTCTACCTATTTGTCTATCTATCTATTTGTCTTTTTGTCTGTCTATCTAACTATTTGTCTATCTTTATCTTGTCTATCTATCTATCTATTTATCAATCAATATATATATCTATCTTATTTTCTATGTATCTATTTATCTATCTATTTATCTATCGGTCTATTTTTTTTGTCTATCATTATCTCTATCCTTTTATCTTTCTATATATCTATCGGTCTATTTTTCTATCTATATTTCTATCTATCTATCTATTTTGTACTATCTATCTATCTATCTATATAAATGACTATCCATATGTTTATATTTCTGTATAAAAATATATATAACAATCTATCTACTGATTTGTCTACCCATTTGCCTATCAATATGTATATCAATATGGCTATCAATTTGGGTATAAATATGTCTCTCAATCTTTCTTTAAATCTAATTATCAGTCTGACTATCTATTTGCTTATCTTATTTTTAATCTATTTATATAGTTGCCTATTGATTTGGCTATCTATGTTTCTATCTATCTATCTATCTACATATATATATATTTTATCTATCTATCTATCCATCATTCTAATAATCTTTTTATCTATCTATCTATCTATTTATCTATCTATCTTTGTGTCTGTTTATCTTTCAGTCTATCTATCAGTATATTTATCCGTCTATCATTCTATTTATTTTTCAATATAATTATATGTCTATCTTTAAGACTATATATCTGTCTATCTATCTATCTATCCATTTTTAAATCTATCTATCAATATATCTATCAATTTATTTGAATAATAATCTATCTATTTATCTCTCAATATTATCAGTCTATCTACCTTTTTATCAATTTGACTATCTATCTATCTATCTATCTATTGTTCTTTCAATCAGTCTTACATTCTACCTATCAATCTATTTATAAATATGTCTATCAAGCTATCTATCAATCTCTCTATCAATCTCTCTATAAATATGTCTATTATTATGTCTATTAATCTGTATATCTATATGTCTTTGTTTCTGGCTATCTATCTAAATATCTATCTTTCTATTTATCTATCTATGTATCTATCTGTCTGTCTGTCTATTTATCTATATGTCAATTTGTCTATCTAACTATCTATCAATCAATCAATCTATATACCTATCTATTTATCTATATGTCTATATTTCCATATTACTATCTGTCTATTTGTCTATTTGACTATCTATCTTCCTATCAATCAATCAATCTATCTATTTATATAACAATCTTTATGTCTATTTTTCTATATTTTCATATTACTATCTATCTATCTATTTATCTATCTATATGTCTATGTGTCTATTTAGCTGACTAACTATCTATCAATCTATCTTTCAATCTATCTGTATATCTATATGTTTATCTATCTATCTATCTTTCTTTCTTTTTATCTTTTTACCTATATATTTATCAATCAATCAATCTATCTATCTATATATTTATTTTCCATCTATCTGTCTATCTATTTATTTATCTAAATGTCTATTTATATATCTATCTATTTATAATTCTATCAATATATCCATCTTTAAATATATTTACCAATCTATCTATTAATCTGTGTATCAATTTGGCTATCAAACTATATATCAATCTGTCTATCAATCTAACGTTCAAACAAATTATTAATCTGACTATCTATCTGTCTATTCATCTATTAATCTTTCTTTATATTTATCTATATATTTGTATATCAATCTGTCTATCTATCTATCTTTCTATCTATCTATCTATGTATCTATTTTTTATCTATCTATCTTTCTATCCATCTATCTATCGATCTATCTATCTATCTTTCTATCTAAATGTCTGTCTATCTTTCTATCTATATATCTGTTTATTTATTAGTATATCTTTCTGTCTATTTATATGTCTATATATCTGAATATATTTTTATATATCTATCTTTCAATCTATTTGTCAATCTATTTGTCTAATAATCTTTCTATATATCAATCTTTCTATCTGTCTATCTATATTTTTATCAATTTGTCTATCTATCTGTCATTCAATTTGTCTTTCAATCTGTCTAACATTCTCTCTATCAATTTGTCTATTAATCTATATATCAATCAATCTATTAATCTATCTATTATTTTGTCTATTAATCTATCTATCTATATGTCTATCATTCTATTTATCTTTCTATCTATATATCTATCAATCTATCTATTATCAATCTATCTACATATCAATATACATATTTATCTATTTATATGTCTATCTCTCTATCTATCTATCTACTTATCTATATATCTATCTTTCTGTCTATCAATCAATCAATCTATCTGTTATTCTATCTCTCTATCTATATGTCTATATATCTATCTATCAATCAATCAATCAATCTGTGTATAGATCTATCAATATATCTATTTATCTATCTATTTATCTATATATCTATCAATTTTTTTATCTGTCTCTATCTATCTATTTATCTATCTATATATCTACCTGTCAATCAATCAATCAATCTATCTATATATCTATCTATCTATTTGTATATATATCTATCTATATATCTATGTGTCTATCAATCTATCTAACTATATGTCTATATATGTATCTATCTATTATCTATCTATCTATCTATTTTTCTATATATTTGTTTATATAACTATCTATCTATATATCTATCTATCGATCTAATTATCTATCTATATATCTATCTGTCAATCAATCAATCAATCTATATATTTATATATCTATCTATCTATCTATCTATTTATCTATTAGTGTGTGTATATATATATATATCTATCTATCTATGTGTCTATCTATTTGTCTTACTATATGTCTATCTATATATCTATGTATCTATTTATCTATATATTTGTTTATCTAACTATCTATCGATATATCTATCTATCTATCTATCTATCTGTTTGTCTATCTGTCTATCTGTCTATCTGTCTGTCTATCTGTATATCTATCTATCTATATATCACCGAATCAATCAGTCTATTTATCTATTTATCTATCTATCTTATCTTTGTAGGTATGTATCTATCTCTCAATTAGTTTGTCTGTTTATTTATCAATCTATCATTATGGCTATCAATCTGTCCATCAAATAGTCTATCAATCTCTCTATCAATTTATTGATCATTTTGTCAATAAAATTTGTATATCAATCTACATATAAATCTATCAATCAATCTATCTATCTATCTATCTATCAATATGTCTATCTATCTTTCTATTAATATGTATATTAATCTCTCTTTATATCTATCTATCTATATTTATATCTATTAGTCTATCTATCTGTCTAATAATCTATCTATATATCTGTCTATATATATGACTATTTATCTCTCTATCTATATACCTTTCTAAATATCTATATATCTATCTTTATATCTATCTATTCATATGTCAATCAATCAATCAATCAATCTTTCTATCAATTATTCTATCTATCGGTCTATCTATAATATATCTATCTGTTTATCTATCTATCTTTATATACATCTATTTATCTGTCTATCTATCTATCTATCTATATTTATATCTATCTATCTATATAGCTTTCTACCTATCTATCTATCTATCTATTTGTCTTTCTAATTATTAATTTATCTATCTGTCTATCTACCTCTCTATCAATCTATCAGTATATTAGTCTATTAGTCTATCTATCAATCTGACTATCAATATATCTTTCTATCTATTTGTATATCTATGTATCTATCTATATGTTTATATATATGTTTGTCTATATGTTTATCCTTATATTTATCTATTTCATGTCGAAATGTTTATATGTCAATATATATATCTATGTAACTATCCAACTATTATATCTATCAATTAATCTATATATCTTCTTTCAATTTTTCTATCTCTCTAACTATCTAACTGTCTTTCTATTTATGAGCCTATTTGTCAATCTTTCTATATATATATAAATAAATAAATAAATAAATAAATAAATAAATATATATATATATATATATATATATATTTTTATTTATTTATTTATATATATTTATATATCTATCATCTATCTATCAATCATTCTATCTATTTACCTTTATATTTCTCAGTTTATCTAAATGTCTATCTAACAAATAAGAAATCAAGTTATTTTTAACAATTGGTATTGGAGGTTTAGGTTGTACATTATGATGCACCATTAAGCGAAGTTACTATTGATGATAATAATGAATTTTATAAATAGTAAAAATTTCGCAGACAATATCAGCATGTCAAATGAGGTGTTCTCAATTCTCATACACAGTGTTTTGCAAGAATTGTCTAGAATAATTAATATTTTGTAGATAGTAATGACTACATATGAAGGAAAAGTTAAAATAAAAAAAAATTATGGAACAAAATTTGGATTCTAGAAAATATAGATGGACGATTATATATACTAGAAAAATCTATATCAACCCCTTCTAAGGAAGATGATAGAGTCTATGAAGAAAGAAGAGCACATACTAGCACTTGAATTCATCTGAAATATGATATCTTACCAACTTAATTTCAATATAAAAAATGAGAAGAGCATAGTAAGGCTTACGATGGCTCTTGCTAGTATATATGAAAACTAATTGATTCTACAAAAGTTCACATGATGAGGTGTTTTTTCAATCTGAAGTTGACAGAAAGCACATCAATGACCCAACAACTCAATGAAGCCAACACAATCACAACCCAATTAAGTTTGTTTGGTATTAAAGTCGATGATGAAGTATGTGTATTGATACTTCTATGTTCTATATCAAAAATTAATGTATTACAATTATAGTTGTGCATAGTTCATCAAGAACTAATAAATTGAAATTTGATGATGTCCATGATATAATTCTAAGCAAGGAGATTCAATAAAGATAGACAAGTGAAATATCAACCTTTTTAGAATTATATACAAAGTTAATTGTAAGAAATTCAACAAAGAGAAAATGTCAAAGCAAATCAAAAAACAAGACGTCTAAATCTAAGAATCATTGTAATTATAATAGCTCAAAGATCATTAAGTATTGAAATTATAGAGAGATAAGACACTACAAAAATCAATGTAAGTGTTAGTTATTTTATAGCATGGTAATATATATCACAAGTATATGAGTTTAACAAGTAATAAAGTTAACTCTATGAATCTAGATTATCATTTCATAGATATTGATTATTTGAATTAATTATCAAAGTTTCTTCATTATCTAAGCTTACAATAAGTAAATAGTTTATAGAGTTTACTCAAGTAAACAATTCTATGGTTAGCTTACAATAAGTAAATAGTATCAAGTCCATGGGTATACAATTTATGAGTTAATGGCTATAGTGGTGATAAAATATGTGAGATCTACTCATCCATATATGTGGAACTTCTCAAACCCATCAAAAAGTCATCAGCATCAATTCATGTAGGAAATAATGTATGTCAAATGAAATGGATATCTTATATATTTTAATCCAGTATGAATCATATTGATAGTCAATGCTAGGGTATTTATAAGAGAGCCTATGCGGCATTTTATTAAACATAGTAATTAAGATATAGTCAAATATATAAATGTATTTAAATGTCTTTTAAATTAGTATCAGTATACATAAAGCCTATTACATTTTTATTTTAACTAATTAAAAACTGGTCAATAAATATTTACAGATATTAATTTGACATTAACAGATATTAATGTGACTATACTTTAAATTTACAAATATTAAATACACTCTTACATTTTTATAAGAGCTTGTGTTTTTCCTTATACATAAAGCCATGTGTAAAATATAGTTTACAAATATTAATATAATTATACTTATTGGGTAAGCAAGGTATTATGGAATAATAGATATTTTCATAATGTAAATTTATTAGAGGCATATTTTTTAATGATGACTTGCTAATTTCAAATATACATTATTAAAATCCTATCATAAAGTCAATATATCTTTATTTGTGTAAAATATGTATATAATGTTATATGTATAATACTAATTATATCTGAAATACACGACATCTATATTGAATGTATATATATAAAATTATGATAGATATATATATATATATATATTAAATATATGTTTTTATATTTATATATAGTTATGTTTATGTAAACTATTTTTATAGTTATAAATATAATAAAATACACATATATATTTATGTGTTAAATACACACTACCCAACACAAAACACCCATTTTGTGTTATATGATTAAGTTTATATAAGCAATCCAAGTATAATTAAATTAACATAATATGTATTTAAAAAAATATAATTAAATTAACATAATATGTATTAAAAAAGTATAATTAAATTAAGTTTATATTAGCATACATACTGCCCAACACAACACAAATGCATTAGGTATGTATCACAATAAGTATAATTAGAGGACAAAATAAACATTAAATATATTTCCAAAATAAACAAATTATATATATTTCCAAAATATTTTTATTTTTAATTATAAAAACATTAAATAAATAATATAGAATATATATATATATATATATATACAAAAAGACTCATTTATTTTATTTACTATCAAAATTTTTTTAAATAAATTAATGTGCGTGTAGCAAGGTATAAATTAAAAATATACACCTTACAATTTTTTATTATAATATTAATTAAATAATAAATATATAAACAATTTAATAAAATATATGTTTAGCCTTATAAAAAAAATATCAAATAGCTACAAAATTGACAAATTTCATACTATAATGTATACATGAAAAGATGATTTTCCCTTTAGTCACTCTCTTAAGTGTTATAAAATACTCTTTATGTTAAAAAACATATAAAAATTTATATTTTATGGTAATAAATTTTTAAGAATTCATCATATTAATTTTTATGAAGATAATATGTAATAATTTTAAAGGAATAAAATTTCATATTATTTGATACCATTATAATTTTTAAAATTCAAAAAATTACTTAAAGCGATAAGATAATTAAAAAAAGTTATATTAATTATTTTAATAAAGACCGAATGCTAAAAGCTAATAGAAAAAATATTACTTAATTATTTAATTCTTATAAATTTTAGTTGGGGCAAACATATATGTATTTATTTTTTAATATTAATTTATTTTCTTTTAACTTTAATGAAAAAACTTATATTTTTATTATATTTCAAAATTTTCAAATTTTGTATTAATTATATTTTTAAAATGTTTCCTATAATCATAAAATTTTATTATACTATTAATCGTAATAATATTTACTAGTTTATTTGTCAATTCAGATATTTTTGAAAATATTATATATTTTATCATACATTGAATTAATTTACATTTATATTAGTAGAAATTTTAACGTATGTTAAATTTTATTTTTTATATATCGAAATAAATTATTATACTTATTGAATTAATTATTTAATATTACTTTAATACAAATTTTTATGTTTCTTAATTAAAAATTTTAGAAAAATTTTATGTATACTTTTTTAAAAAATTAAAACATCATAAAATTAGATATGTTAGTCCTTATTAATATAATTTTTTTTTGTATTTTTATATTTTCTTAAATTATTTATTTATAATATCATTTTTTTATGATTTTATGAGGAGAATGTAATTCTCAAGGATCGCTCATCTATAGACCATTAACATAATTTAATAAACAAAATTAAATAAAATTTTAAGACTAATAATAAATTACAAAAAATTAAATAATTAAATATTTGCTAGGAAAATTTTGTCGCTATGTTTTGGATTTAATTAGCTAGGGAATTTCAGTCACTAAATCCGTTAGTATATTTTGGATTTAATTAGCTAGAGAAGTTCCCTTGCTAAATCTGTCGATATAATTCGGATTTTATTAGTTAGCGAAGTTACGTCACTAAAATCAGTCAGTATATTCAGGAAGTAATTGGCTAGGGAAGTTTCATCGATAAAATCCGTGGCTATATTAATATATAATTAGAAAGGGAAATTTCATCGCTAAATCCTGTAGCTATATTTTTGGGATGTAATTAGTTAGGGAAATTATGTTACTAAAAGGGATCACTATGTTAAGTGTGTAATTAGCTAGGGAACTCCGTAGATGAAATCTATTGCTATGTTACGGATGCAATTAGCTAGGGAAATCCGTAGATGAAATCTGTCGCTATGTTATGGATGTAATTAGCTAGGAAAATTCTATCGCTAAATCCATAGGTAAATTTCGGATTTTAATAGCTAGGGAAATTCCGTCACTAGATCTATCGCTAATTTCTAGAATTTATTAGCTAGGGTAATTTCTTTGCTAAATTCATCGCTAATTTCTAGATTTTATTAGATAGAGAAATTCTAACATCAAATCCGTCGCTAAATTAACAATTTTATTAGGTAGGAAAATTTCATCGCTAAATCCATCGCTAAATTCCATATTTTATTAGCTATGGAAATTCAATCGCTAAATCCTTTGCTAAAATTGGCATTTTATAAGGAAGAGAAATTTTGTTGCTAAATCCATTGCTAATTCCAGAATTAATTAGCTAGGAAATTCTATCACTAAATTCGTCGCTAATTTTCGGATTTTATTAACCAGGGAAATTTCATCGCTAATTCCATCATTATATATCTCACTTTTCTTGAGCAGAATTTATGAAAATATTCCATTGCTAATCCGTTACTAAATTCCCCACTTTTTTCTGATGCGGAATTATGAAATTATTCCATCACTAATTCATCTCTAATCTATGGCTAATTTGTTTTAAATTTTTATTTTAATGAAAAACATAAATCTGTTGCTATTCACTAGCTAATCCCTCGCAATTTAGCTAGGGATTGATCCCTTGCTAAAATTTCCTAGCTAAATCAATAATTTTTTTGTAGTGTATCTTTCTATCTATTTATCTATCTAACTATCTCACTATTTATCTATCTATCAATCTATCTATCTATATGTCTATCTTTCTATTTATCTATTTCTTTATCTGTCTATCTATCTATCTATCTATTTATCCATCTAATTATCTATATATCTATCGGTATATCTATCTATCTATCGGTCCATCTATCTATCTGTATATCAATCAATTTATCTATCTATATATCTATCTATTTGTAAACCTATATATCTTTATCTATTTATATATCTATCTATGTAATAGTTTAAATTTTTGTATATTCATCTTTATATATGTCAATATGTCTATTTGTCTATGTATCTACATTTTTATATGTCTATCTATCTATCCATCTATTTGTCTAACTATTTATCTATCTATCTGTCTATTTATTTATCTACCAATGAAACTATAAATATTTCTATCTATCCATCTATCTGTTTGTCTAATATTTATCACTATATAAGCCTATCTTTTTATCAATATATATATATATATATCTAGCTATCAATCAAAATATTTGTCTATTTGTCAATATATCTATCTATCTATCAAACTATCTATTATATATCTATCTTTCTATCTATATATGTAGAAATCAATCTATCAATCTATCTATATGTCTTTGTATCTATCTATCTATCAATCTTTCTCACTCTCTTTCTATCTATCTATTTGCCAATATTTCTATTTGTCTATCTATATATTTATGTATCTTTCTGTCTATTTATCTAAATATCTAACTATGTTTCTATCTATAAATCAATCAATCTATCTATATGTTTATATGTATTTCTGTCTATCTGCCAATCTATTTATTTATTTATCTAATTATATATCTAACTATATATCTATCTATCTATCCATCTGTCTATCTATCTATCTAACTATCTACCTATTTGTCTAGCAATCTATCTATCTATTTGCTTATCTCTCTATCTACCTATTTGCCTATCTATCTATCTATCTATCTAGTTGCCTATCTATCAATCAATTTGGCTATCTTTCTTTATATATATTTGCCTATTTTTCTATCTATCTAACTATCTAAATATTTATCTATCTATCTATCTATCTACCTATCTATCTAATTATCTAACCATGTTTCTATCTATCAGCCTATCTATCAATCTTTCTATATTTTTATATGTGTATCTATCTATTTGCCAATATGTTTATTTGACAATCTAATTATCTATCTAACTATATATATATATATATATATATATATATATATATATCTGTCTATCCTTCTATCTACCTATCTACCTATTTGTCTATTTATCTATCTATTTGCCTATCTATCTATCTATCTAATTATCTATTTGCCTATATATCTATCTATTTGTCTATCCTTATTTTTATATATTTGTCTATTTGTCTATCTATCTATCCATCTAAATATTTGTTTTTCTATCTATTAATATGTTTATTTATATATTTTTCTATCTATCTTACTATCTATCTAACTGTCAATTTGTCTTTCGATATATTTGTCTTTCTGTGTATATGTCTATCTTTCTTTCAATATATCAACTTTCACTCTATTGGGCTATCTATCTATCTATGTATATACAATCTACTAATCTCTCTTTCTCTCTATCTATTTATCTAAATGTCTATCTATCAATCAATTTATCAGACTATTAATCTATCTATCCATGTTTCTATTAATTATGTGTCTTTCTATCTATCTTTATATCTATTAATTTGTTTATATGTTTATCTATCTATCTGTCTTTCTATTTATGTGTATATATTTCTATTTGTTTATATGTTTATCAAACTGTATATATATATATATCTATATGTCTATATATCTATCTATATATCTATTTGTCTATCTATCTGTCTATTTATCAATCTATATTTCTATGTGTTTATATATCTCTCTATCTATCTATTTATCTATTTATATGTCTATCTATTTATCTATTTATATGTCTATCTATTTATCTAGTTATATGTCTATCTATTTATCTATTTATATGTCTATCTATCTATATGTGTAAATTTCTATTTATCTATATATTTATCTATCTATCTATCTATCTGTCTATCTATCTATGTATTTATCTATTAATCTATTAATCTCTCTAACTATCTAACCATCTATCTATCTAACTAATTATCTATTTAACTTGATATCTATCTAACTATCTTTATAACAATAAATCTTTCTATCTATCAGTCTATTAGCTAATATATATATATATATATATATATATATATATATATATATATATATATATATATATGACTATCTATTTATCTATGTATCTATTTATCTATCTATCTGCATATCTATCTATTTGTTTATATGTCTATATGACTATCTGTCTATCAATCTTATCTTTCTATCTATTCATTTCTCTATCTGCCTATTAGCCTATATGTATATTTGTCCATTTGTCTATCTATCTATCTGTCTATCTTTTTATCTATTTATTTGTATATCTATCTATCTAACTGTATAACTATGTGTTTATCTATCTATTTATTTATCAATCTATCAATCTATCTTTCTAACTATCCTTATATCTATTAGTCTATTATTCTATTAGTATATAAGTTTATCTATCTATGTATCTATTTGTCTATATGTCTATCTATCTATCTATCTATTTGCCTATCTATATAGCTATCTATCTATCTTTCTATATATCTATCTGCCAATATATCTATTTGTCTATTTGTCTCTCTAACTATCTATCTATTTATCTATGTATCTATTTTCATATCTACCTATCTACTACTCTTACTATTGTATATCTATCTATTTTTATATCTACCTATATACCTCTCTATTGATTTGTCTATTTGTCTGTCTCTATCTCATTATTTTTCTATCTGCCTATCTATCTTTCTTTCTTTCTTTCTTTCTTTCTGTCTATCTATCTTTCTATATATTAATCTATCTCTATTTTTGTATATCTATCTATCTTTATATCTATCTATCTATCTATTTATCTATCTGGCTATCTATATATATTTAATTCTATCTTTTTATATATCATTCTAGATATTTGTCTATATGTCAATCAATCAATCAATCTATATGTCTAGCTATCTATCTGCCTTTTTCGATCTATCTATCACTTTATCACTCTATATACCAATCTATTTATTTATCTATCTATCTATCTTTCTATATGTCTATCTATCTATTTGTCTATCTATCAATATTTCTATTTGTCTATCTATTTATCTAACTATCTATATATCTATCTATCTATCTGTCTGTCTATATGCCTATATCTATATTTATTTTTTTCACTATCTATCTATCTGTTTATCTATCTATCTGTTTATCTATCTATCTGTTTATCTATCTATCCATCTATATGTCTATGTGTCTAGTTAACTATCTATCTGTTTGTGTCTATCTATCTATCTATCTATCATACTATCTATACAACTATATATATATATATATATATATATATATATATATATATATATATATATATATATATATATATCTATCTATCTATCTATCTATCTATCTAACTGTTTATCTATTTATCTATATGTTTTTCTTTCTATCTTTCTATCTATCTATCTATCTATCTATCAGTCAATCAATCAATCAATCAATCTATCCATCAATCTACCTATCATCTGTCTATCTATCTATCTATCCATCTATCTATCAATCTATCTATCAATCTATCAATCTATCAATTTGTCTCCCTATCAATCTATATATCAAACTATCTATTAATCTATTTATCAATATGTCAATTTATCTATCTATAAATCTATCTATAAATCTATATATCTATCAATTTTGTATATATCTATCAATTTTGTATATATCTATCAATATATCTATCAATCTAACAATCTATTTGTTTATCTAGCTATCTATCTATATATCTATTTATTTATTTATCTGTCAAATTTTTATCTATATATTTATCTGTTTAACTATTTGCCTATCTATCTTTTATTTATCGATCTAAATATCTTTTTATTTTTTATTTATTTTTCTATACATCTTTTTATCTAGTAGTTTATCTATCTAACTATGTATCTAGCTTTTTATCTTTCAACCTGTATATCTATCTATCTATTTATAATTCTATCTATCTATCTTTCTTTCTTTCTATAGGTCTATCTATCTATTTATCTTTCTATTTTTTTAATATTTTTTTGATCTATATATCTATTTATCTATCTATTTGTCTTTCTATCTATCCATCAAACTATCTATCTATCAATATATCAATAATTTTATCTATCTATCTATCTATCGGTTTATCAATTTGTCAATCTGTATATTTAATTATCATTCTATTTATCTATCTATGAATCTATCTATCAATCTCTCTATCTAATTTTATATATATATATATCAGTCTAAATTTCAATTTATATATTTGTATATCTATCTATCCATCTGTCTATGTATGTGTCTATCTATCTTTATATCTATCTTTGTATGATTCTATCTATATGTCTATCTTTTCATATATCTATTTGTCTATTTTTCTATATATCCTTCTATCTATCTCTATATCAATCTATCTGTCTATATTTCTATCTTTCTATCTATTTATCTATTTACCTATCTTTCTTTCTTTTTGTATATTTATGTGTATCTATCTATCTGTCTTTCTATCTATCTATCTAACTATCTATCTATCTATTTATCTATTTGTATGTTTATCTATATGCTAATCTATCTTTCTATTTATCAATATATCTATCTATCTATTTGTCTATCTATCTGTCTATCAATTTATCAATCAATTTGTCAATTAATTTATCTATCAATCTATTTATCTATCTACTTAATCATTTTTCTATCTATCTATCTATCTATATATCTTTCTATCTATATGTTTATCTATCTTACTATATATATATATATATATATATATATATTATCTATCTAAATTTATATTTATATGTATATCTATCTATCTATCAGTCTATCTATATGTATACTTAATTATCTGTGTATCTATCTATCGATCTATTTATTGTTCTAATAATTTATCGATCTATTAGACTATCTATGTCTCTATTTATCTCTCTATCTCTGTCTCTCAATATATTTATCAATTTATCTATCAATCTTTCTATCATTCTAATTATGTATCAGTCTATCTATCTTTCACTCAATCAATCAATCAATCAATCTATCTATCTATTTGTCTATCTATCTATCTACCTGTATATCTATCTATCTATCTATATTTTTATTTAACTATTGTCTAACTATTTGTCTATCTATCTTTCTATCCATTTGTCAAACTATCTATCTATCTATCTATCTATTTATCAATTTATTTTTCAATCAATCTATCAATCAATCTATATAACTTTCTATCAATCTCTCTATTAATCTATTTATCAAATTGTCTATATATTTATCTATCTATTTGTCTGTCTATTTGTCTATCTATCTATCTTTTTATTTGTTTCTCTATCTATATGTATATTTATACGTCTTTTTGTCTATCACTCTATCTACCTACCTACCTGAATATCTGCCTACCTTAATGTCTGTTTGTCAATCTGCATATCTATCTCTCTATTTTTCTATCAATCTATTTATCTATTTGTATATCCATCCATCCATCTATCTATTTATTTTTCTAAAAGTCTGTCTGTCTATTTGACTATCAATCTTTTTGTCTGTATGTCTATCTATCTATCTATCAATATGTCTATCTATTTGGCTATCTAGCATATCTATCTATATATCTATCAATATATCTATCTATATATCTATTTGTCTATCTATTTGTCTATCTTTCTATCTATTTGTCTGTTTATTTGTCTATCTTAAATGTGTCTTTCTTTCTTTCAATCTATATGTCTATCTTTCTATCTAACTATTTTTATATCTATCTATATATATATATATCTATATATAAACTATCTATATATCTATCTCTCTATCTATATGTCTATATATCTATTTATCTATTTGTTTATCTATCTATTTATATGTTTATCTAGATATCTATCTAGCTAGCTCTCTATTTGTCTATCGATCTATCTAGTTATCTATTTATCTATCTGCCAATCTAACTCTCTATCTATTTTTATATCTATTAGTCTATATTTCTGTCAATCTAAATAACAATCTATCTACCATTCTAACTAACTATCTATCTTTCTATCAATCTCTCTATCAATTTGTCAATCAATCAATCTATCTATCTGCCTATCAATTAGTCTATCAAATTGTTTATAAACCTATCAATCTTTTTTACTATCTTTCTATGTATGTATCTGTCTATATATTCTGTGTATCAATTTGTCTATCTATATGCCTATCAATCTTTCTAATTATCTTTTTATCAAACTATCTATGAAGCTGTCAATCAATGTATCAATCATTCTATCTATTAATTTGTATAACAATCATTCAATCAATCAATCTATCTATCTATCTATCTATTTGTTTATCAATTTGTTTATCAATCTATTTATCAATATGCCTATCAATCTATCTATAAATCTATCTATCAATATGCCTTTTAATCTATTTATCTATCTATCTATGTAATTTTTTGTCTATCTATCTATCTATCTATCTATCTGTATATCTATATATTTATGTATCTATCCAACTATCTCTATTTGTCTATGTATTTGTTTATGAATATGTTTATCTATCTATCTTTCTATATATCTCTCAATATTTCTATCTAGATTTCAATCAATTTGGCAATAAATATGTCTAATAATTTATCTATCAATTTATCTAACATTTGATATGTCAATTAATATATCAATCAATTTATATATCTATCTGTCTATCTATTTGTTTGTTTATGAATCTATCTTTCAATCCATCTATCTATATTTCTATCTATCTATCTATCTATCTATCTTTCTTTCTATATGTTTATCTATCTATCTATCAATCAATCTATCTATCTATCTATCTATCTATTTGTCTATCAATTTGTGAATTCCTATGTCTATCTATTTGTCTATCAATCCATCTATCAATCTACCTATATAACTATTTATCTTTCTATTTATATGTCTTTCTATTTTTTTATCTTTAAATATGTTCGTTTGTTTGTGTCTATCAATCTTTTTATCTATCTTTAAATCTATCTATTTGTCTATCTATCTTTTACTTGTCTAATTGTCTGGCTGTGTGACTGCTTGACTATATGTGTATCTTTCTATGTTTCTATTTGTTTGTTTGTCTATCTATTTATCTATCTATTTGTTAATCTATCTATCTATCTAAGTATATCTCTATCTATTTGTCGATCTCTCTATATATCTATCTATCTACTTGTTTATCTCTCTGTCTATCTATCTGTCTATCTATCTTTCTATCTTTCAATCTATCTATCTATGTATTTGTCTAATAATCTATGTATTTATTTGTCTATCTACTTGTTTATCTTTCAATCTATCTATCTATCTATTTATCTATCTATCTATATATTTATCAATTTGTCTATCAAAATATCTATCAATCTGAAAAACAATCTACCTATCTATTTATATAAAAATTTTCTATCAATTAATCAATCAATCTGTCTATCAATCTATCTATCAATATTTCAATCAATATGTAATTTAATATACTTATCAAAGTGTTAATTTATCTATCTATCTGTATGTCTGTCTATCAATCTATCAATCTATCTATCAATCTATCTGTCTGTTTGTTTGTTTGTCTCTCTCTATCTCTCTATGTATCTATTTATTTTTCTATTTGTCTGTGTATATTTTTACCTACATGACTGCATGACTGCCTGCCTACTTGACTACTAAATTGTATTTATATATGTCTAATTATTTGTCTGTCTTTCTGTTTGTCTATATATCTCTCTCTGTCAATTTATCTTTATATCTATTTATCGATCTATCTATCTATTTATCTATCTATCTATCTATTTGTCTATCTATCGATGTATCTATCTATCTTTATATATATATATATATATATCTATCTATCTATGTATTTTTCTATCTATCTATACATCAATCTATATATAAATCTATTTGTCTACATATCTATCTAATTAACCTGTATATCTATTTGTCTATTTATCTGTCTATCTATCAATCAATTTATCTCTTTATCTATTTGTTTATCTATCTCTTTATCATTGTATCTATTTAGTTATCTATTTGTCTATCAAACTAATTATCTATTTGTCTAAATATATGTTTATAAATTTTTCAATCAATTTGTCTATCAATCTCTATATCAATCAATCTATCTATCTATCAATTTATATTTCAATATGCCTATCAATCTGTCAATCAATCTGTCTATCTATTTGACCATCTATCTTTTTATCTATCTATTTATCTTTCCATCTATCTGTCTATCATTGTATCTATCTGTCAATCTTCTGTCTATCTATCTATCTATCTATGTGTTTATCTGTCTTTCTATCTTTTATTCTATCAATCTATTATATATATATATATATATATCTCTATATATGTGTTTTAACTTTCTATGTGTCTCTCGATGAAACTATCTATTTATTTTTCTTTTTATTTGTCTGTCAGTCTATTTTTATATCTATCTATCTATATATCTGCCTATCTATCTATATATCTATTTATCTATCTATCTATCTATCTATATATCTATCTGTCTGTCTATCTATCTATCTATCTATCTATCTATCAGTTTGACTATATATCTATATTTCTATCTATCTATCTATTTATCTAACTATTTATCTATGTACCAATCAATCAATCTATCTATTTATCTAACTAACTAACTATTTATCTTTCTAATAATCTAATTATCTATCCATAGATCTAGCTATCTATCTATCTATCTATCTATGTATCTATTTATTTATCTATCAATATGCTTATCTATTTATCTATCTATCTATCTATCTGTCTATCTATCTATCTAGTTATATGTTTCTATATCTTTCCATCTATATATATCTCAATCTATCTATAAATCTATCTAACAATTTGCCTATCAATATATCTATCAATCTATATATTAATCTTTCAATATATCTATCATTCTATATATCAATCTATCTATAAATCTATCATTAAATCTATCTCTTTTTATTTATATTATTTATCAATCTATCTGTTTATATGTCTACTATCTTTCTGTCCATCTTTCTGTCTATTTATCAGACTATCTATACTTCTAACTCTCTATCAATCAATCTATCATTCTATCAATCTATCAATCTGTCTATAAATATATCTATCAATCTATCTATTAATCTATCTATCTATCTATCTGTATATCTATCTATCTATCTTTCTATCTTTTGGGATATCTATCTATAAATCTACCTATCTATTTATCTATTTATTTTTCTATCTATCTATATATCTATATGTCTGTCTATCTTTCTATCAATCTACTTATCTGTCTAGCTATCTTTCTATCTCATTATCCATCTATATATCTAGCTATCAATCTATTTATCTATTTTTTATCTATATATCTATATGTTTTTCTATCTGCTTATATATCTGCCTATCTACATGTCTATATAACTATCTATTTATCTGTCTATCTATGTATCTATTTATCTACCAATCTATCTGTCTATCTTTCTATCTATCTATCTATCTATCTATTTATCAATCTCTCAATCAATTTATCTATTAATCTATATATAAATCTATCTATGTATCTATCTGTTTATATATCGATCTATCTATAAATTTATCGATCTATTTATTTATATTTATATCCATCTATATGTCTGTCACTTTATGTGTTTGTCTATCTTTAGTCTTTCTATCTGGCTAACTATCTATTAGTTTATATGTTTGTCTATCTATCTATCTATCTATCTATATGTCTTATTGTCTATCAATATATCAGGATATAAATATATTTATCTATCTAACTATCTATTTATCTATCAATCAATCAATCAATCTTTCTATTTATCTATTTATTTATCTTTCTTTTGTATGTCTGTCTATTATCTATCTATTTGTTTTTCTAGCTTTCTATTATATTTTTGTCTATTTTTATATCTATCTATCTATTTATTGATCTATCTATTTATTTGTGAATCTATATGTCTATCTATGTTCAATGTATCTGTCATTAAATCTATATATCTTTCTATTTTTCTTTTGATCTATCTAAAAATATATCTATCTATCAACCAGTCTATAAATCAATTAATCTATCTATTATATATTTATCTATATGTCTAATTATTTCTCATTCAAACTATCTCTAAATATGTTTATCTATTTGTATATCTATCTATTTATTTATCTATATATGTATTTGTCTTTATATAAATCTATCTATTTTTCTATCTATCTATATATCTATATGAATATCTATCTGGATATCATTCTGCATATCTATAATTCTTTCTACATGTATATCTATTTGCATATCTATCTACTAATTTATCTATTAATTAATCTATCTATCTAACTGGCTATCAGTTTATCTATCTATCTATTTAATAATCTCTTTATATATTTGTCTATCTATCTGTTTACCAATTTTTCTATCAATTTGTCTATCAATCAACCTACCTATCTAAATATGTGTTTTTCTATCTATCTATAAATCATTCTATATATCTATCTATATAGTTATATATCAATCTGTTTATCTTTCAGTATGTCTATATGTCTTTCTATGTATTAATCTGTGTGTATATCTATATGACTTTTTGGTTGTGTGTCTATTTATCTACATGTCTGTATGTCTCTCTATCTATCTTTCTATCTATCTATATATTTATCTAATTATCTATCTTATCTATCTACATATCTATCTGACTATCTTTCTCTCTATCTATATGTGAATATATCTATCTATCTTTATATCTATTTATATCTCGATCTATCTCTCTATCTATCTATATAACGATCTATCTATCAATTTATCCATCAATCAATCAATCAATCTTTCTTTCTTTATTGTTATCTATCTGTCTGTCAATTTGTTTATTTATCAATATGTATGTCGAATTAGCTATCTGAATTTTTTTGTTTGTTTGTCTATCTATCTATCTTTCTATCTTTATATCTATGTGTCCATTTATCTGTCTATATATCTTTCTATCTATATGTCTATCTATCTATCTTTCTATCTGTCTATTTGTCTATTTATCTATCTATCTTTCTATTTTACAATATTTCAATCTATCTATTTGTCTATCTTTCTATCTATATATCTTTCTATCTATCTTGCTACCAACATGACTTTATATCTATTTCTTTATCTACCTATTTGTATATTTGGAAATCTATCTATATGTCTATATTTGTGTCTATCTATCTATCTGTTTGTCTATCAATCTATATATTTATCTATCTATCTATTTGTCTATCTATGTTTCTCAATATATGTTTGTCTATGTGTCTGTTTATCTATCTATAAATCTATCGATCTATCTTTGAGTCTATCTAACTATCTAACTATCTAACTATCTAACTATCTATCTATCTATCAATCTATCAATCTATCTCTCTGTCTGCCTGTCTATCTATATATCTATATATCTATATATCTTTCTATCGATCATTAAGTCTATCTATCTTTATTTCTATATGTATATCTATTTATCTATCTATATAATAATATGTCTATCTATTTGTGTATCTTTCAATTTAACTAACTAACTATTTATCTATCTATCTATCTCTTTCTCTATCTATTAATTTATCGATCTTTATATCAATATGTTTATCTGTATATCAATCAATCTATCTATCTTTATATATATTTGTTTATCTATCTTTCTATCTATCTATCTGTTTATCTATTTATCTATATATCTATCTGTATATCTATCTATCTTTTTATCTATATGTCTATCTGTCTATCTATCTGTCTATCTATTTATCTTCTGACTATCTATCTATATATCTATCTATCTATTTAACAATTATCTATCTGACTATCTATTTGTATATCTATTTATTTATTTGTCTACTCATATGTCTCACTATTTATCTATCTTTCATTATATCAATCTATATATCTATATATTTATCTACCTATCTATCCATATGTCAAATAATCTATCTATCTATATATTTGCCTATCTATCTTTCTATCAATCTACCTATCTATTAAATTATCTATTATTTTACAATCTATCTATCAAACTCACTCTCAATCAATTAGTCAATCTTTATATCTATCTATCTATCTATAAATCTATCTAATAATTTTTCAATCTATTCGTCAATATATCTTTCTATCAATATACCAATTTATCTATCTATATATTTTCAATATGTGTATCAATCATTCTATCAATCTATCTTTAAATCTATCTATCTGTATATCTATCAATCTATCGATCTAACTATCCATCCATCTATCTGTCTATCTGTATGTCTGTCTACCTATATGTCAATCTATCTGTCTATTTATTTATATTTCTATCAAACAATCTATCTGTCTAACTATCTATCAATTTGTCTATCAATATGTCTATCAATCTATCTATAAATCTATCTATCAATTTGTATATCAATCTGTATATCTATATATCTAATTATATGTTTATCTATCTAATTATTTATCTATCTATATATTTATCTATTTATCTTTCTTTCTATCTATTTGTTTATCTACTTATTATTTATCTATTTTTCTATCTATATATCAAGCTATCTATCTTACTACCTATCTAGACTTATATCTATATATCTGTATATCTATTTATCTATCAATCTGTTTATCTATCAGACTTTATAATTATCTATTTGTTCATCTATATTTTTTTTTATAAATTTTTGTTTATTAATTTAACCCTCTCTTTTGGCGGAGGAATACCATTTGTACAAACTAAGTCTACCCTTTCCACGCTTACACCCTTTCCTATCCTCTTTTTTCAAATAAAGAAATACATTGTTCATTATTCTACCTAAAATTATTTCCCAAATCTATTTTATTTTTCTATTCTTGCTTTCGAGTAAGCTATTTTTTGAAGAACTTTGATGCTCTGTTTCTCTGGTGAAGCCTTCTTTTAATTTCTTTACTTGACTTTGGGAGCTCAGCCTTTGAATCGTTCTTGATCCCCCCCATGTTTTCCCACCTTGTGCTAACTTGAAAGTACTGTCAATGGAAAGTGTTCAGGCCTTTGAGAATCTCACTAAAGCTTCCACTTTAGCTATTAGTCATGTGGTATTCTGTTCCACCACGAGACATTTCAACAGCATTATTCTAGCCATATTCCAGCAACTTTTTTGGCATCCTTAGTCAGCAGCTTTTTCGTTCAGTAGCTTTTTCGGTAGCCTATTTTGCAACAGTTTCGGATCCAGCAGCCTTCATTCCCTCAGTCCAGCTGCTTCGTTCCAGCCATACAGGTGCAGCTTTAACCAGTACAGCAGCCATACATCAGCATCTAGCAGCCTTTATTCCCTCAGTCCAGCTGCTTCATTCCAGCCATACAGGTGCAGCTTTAACATCAGTACATCATACAGCTTTCTCACTATGACAGACTCTAACTATTTCTATATACTTTGATAAATTAACACATACTTTATAACACATCCACTTGTGTTTCAGACATATTCACACATTATAACACATCCATCATAGCATTTGAATAACTAAAATTAATACAGACTCAGAAGATTGACACAAAAACTTGAGCATTACCGGATCCATCTACTTCCCTGACCCTGCTGCTAAGAAAAATAGCAGTACAAAGATACAAACTACAAGAAAAATACCATTAGTTTACTGTAGAGACAGATCCTTCGTGCAAACCTGTACCCCATCATAAGCATAGATAAAGCTTTAAACATACAATAAACAAAGAAATAAAGCAAATGAGGTTTAGGCTGTATGTGCCAACCAATCTTGCCTCCCAATAAATGAAGCTTTGAATGAGCTGCGCTGCTAAGAAAAACAAATACATCTATACTATATTCCCCAAGAGAACCCCATTTTTTACCGTTAACCTTTCCTCTTCTGTTATACCTATATAATCTATTTATATTTAACTGCCTCTCACTTTCTACTCTTGCTGACTCTTACATAGGGAATTGCATTCTTGTCTAGTTCCACTAGGCCTTTTATTTTTATCGGCAGAGTAACCTCATCATATTATGCTTCTCCTTTTTGCAAACCTAGCCTTGCAAGATTTTCTGCCGGGGTGTTTAGCTCTCTATATATATGTAATATTGATGCATTCAGTTCTTCTATGAGATTCAAAATAATTTCTAATTCCTCTTCATGTTTCCAAAGTGATATTTTCTTTGTTACTAAATTAACTAATAACAATGAATCTACCTGTATTTGAATATTCTTATAGTCTAATTTTTTACAAACAGTTAAGCCTAAATTTAATGCCCTAATTTCTGAATGTAGAGCCGAGGCTGCTACACTAACTGTGTAAAAGCTTTCATAACTGTCCCTATAGAATCTCTTATTAAACCACCTCCTCCCGCTATACCCGTGTCCCTATTAAAGCTTCCATCCGTATTTAAGGAGAGTTTTCCTTCCGGGGGTTTGTGCCAAGAGATACTTTTCGCCCAATATTGTTTATTTATTTTTATATTTAGGAACCATTCCCGTTCAGCTTTCTTTTCTTTGTCTATTTTATTTAAAATTACTAGGTTAAAATTTGAGATGTTACTTATTTCCTGCCTGATTTCTTGTGATATTGCATTCGTGTCCATTTTCTTTCCTTCAAACCTACTCCTATTTCGAGCCTTCCATATACACCATATTATTACATGTGGTAAGTGCATATTGAGCCAGATTCTAGTAGGATTAGTCGAGATTACTTTTTCCCATGTTTTAATTCGTTCAATTATACCATCTTCTCTTTTAATCATTTGCTTTGTTTCATCAAATTTCTTCCAGACTTGCATAGCGATTTTACCTTTCGAAAATAGATGATCCATAGATTCTTCTTCCTCTAAGCAGCATTCACATCTAGACACCAATTTAATGCCTTTTCTTTGAACATTAGTAGTTATAGGTATAGCAATTGTAGTTACTTTCCATGGTAGCGAGTTCATTTTTTGTGGTATACCCGCCCTCCAGACCCATTTAGATATAGAATGAACAGGCTTTTTTTTCCTAATTAATTCCTTTACCGATTTAAGTGTAAAATTACCTTGTGGTGTTAGGATCCATTTCCAACCACTCTTTTTTAATATTGAGTGGGATTCTACTTTTTCCTTTTGTTTTTCCAAGGCTTTCCAATTGTTTGAAACTTTCTTAGGCCGCTTTTCTAAATATCTTGCCCTCATATATTTTGCCCAAAGACTGTCATTTTCCTTTAACCTCCACCATCCTTTGCAGTCCCATGCAGTGGCCATATCTTGTAGAGAGATTATTCCTAAACCTGCCTCTGCTTTTGGATAACAAATATCTCCCCAATTTTTCCAATGAGTTTTATTCTTCCCTTCTTTTTTACCCCATAGAAAATTTGCCATCTCCATTTCTATTTTATTTGTGAATTTCTTCGGAGGGTGTATTACGGATAGGATATGAACCAGCGTGCTTTGAAGCACGTGCGAAATTAATGTAACCCATCCCCCAAATCCTAGTAAATCTACTTTCCAACCTGCTATTTTCTTTCGCATTTTTTCTTGCAACGGTGCTAAATATTCCTCTCTCAAATTTTCTTCAAATATTGGGCAGCCTAAATAAATTAAAGCTCCCTTATTTTGGGTGAAACCAGTTAAATTTTTAGTTTTGTTTATATCTCTCTCCAAAGCTTTTTTTCCCAGTATAAACTGGCACTTCTTTTTATTTACCACCTGACCTGTTTCTAATTCAAATAGTTGTAATAATTCTATAAAGTATATTATAGATCTTTTACTTGCATTTGTGAATATTATTAAATCATCAGCATAGGCCAAACAACCTATTCTCGGAGTGTTTTTAGGTTGTCTAAAAGGTAAAAGTTTCCCTTCCGACATTCTTTTGTTTAAATTAAGAAATAACAATTCTAGATATATATCAAATAGTAAAGGGGATAAGGGGTCTCCCTGCCTTAGACTTCTTTTTGGTTTAAATTCTTCACCTATATTTCCATTTATAATAATTCTAACCCAAACATTCGAAACACATCTATAAATTAAATCTATACATAATTCGGAGAAACCATATTTCCTCAATACAAAGCAAAGTACATCCCATTCAACCCTGTCAAATGCTTTGGACAAATCCAGCTTGATTGCTAGATTATGCCCTCTTGTTTTAGCTGAAATGTTTTTCAACATTTCTGATGCTAACCTAATATTTTCAATCATTAGTCTGTTTTTAACAAAACCCGTTTGCTCTTGTGAGATTATTAATGGCAGAATATTACTTAACCTGATCTGAATTATTTTGGCTAAAATCTTATAAATCGCATTACACAAGCTTATTGGCCTGAAATCCTCAGATATTTGAGGGGCGTCTTTTTTTGGAATAAGAATTATGTATGAGTTAGCCCAGGCTTTAGGGATATCTGCACCGACGAAAAAGCTGGCGATTGCTAAAACTAGATCATGTTTAATAATAGTCCAATTTAACTGATAAAAATAGTTATTCCAGCCGTCTGGGCCCGCTGCACTATCTTTATCAAGATTAAAAACCACATTTTTTACATCTTCCTCCTCTGGTATATTTTCCATCATTTGATTCTGATCTTGTGTAATAGAAGCCTGGATCTCCTGTATTAAGGAGTTCCCTTCGTGAGACACATGCCCACATAAGTGTGATTTAAAAAAATCCTCAAAGAGAGTTCCAATTTGCTTGTCTTCTTCTATCCATTTTCCTTCCGTGTTTTTTATAGCTTTAATTCTATTTTTCTGAGTTTTTATTTTACTCATATTATGAAAGAATTTAGTGTTTCTTTCGCCTTCTTTTAGCCATTTAATTTTTGCTCGTTGTTTCCAATATACCTCCTCGATATGTAATTTTAAGCTCAATTCAGCTTTAGCCTTATTTATTTATTGTCTAATCTTATCATCATTTTTATTATCATATTCAATTTCTAATTTTTCTTCATTCTCTTCTGCTTGTTTTATTTTCAGATTTATATTTCCAAAAACTTCCTTATTCCATGATTTTAAATGTTTTTTAAGTCTATTTAACTTGAGCATTAGAACCTGCATCGGTTTACCCTGTGCTGGCTCTGACCAAGATTCTTTCCCCAATTTTTCAAATTCAGGATGCTTTCCCCACATATTTTGAAATTTAAAGCTCCCTATGCTCCTTTTATTATGATGAATAGTTATAAGAAGTGGAGAATGATCTGAACAGGTTCTGCTTAAATGCCTGAGTGATGTAGACCCGTGCGAGGCTGCCCACTTAGCATTACACATTACCCTATCCAGTCTGGCCCAAATTGCCCTTCTTTTACTCCAGTTGTTACACCAGGTGTAATTAGAGCCCGTATAAGCTATCTTCATAAGACTTGATTTTGAGATCGCCTCATTAAATTGAGACATTGCTATTGTGTTCGGAGTTTTTCCTCCCTTTTTCTCTAAAGAACTTCTAATTACATTAAAATCTCCTCCTATTAACCAAGGAGTATTTTTTGATGCTATATCCCGCATTTCCTCCCATAACACCAACCTAGCTTTTTTATCATTTTTAGCATATACCACCGATATTATATCTTCTATGTTTTTATTCATTTTAAAGTGTATTATTTGTTCTGTGACTTTTAATATTTCAATGTCTAGATTATTATGCCACATTAACCAGAGTTTACTATTTAAATTAGAAAATGAATTATTAAACCCTAATATTCTACTATATTTTATTAATTGATCTTGCTGTGTCATAGGTTCTGCTATAGCTACTAAAGCAATTTTATATGTTTTAACCAGCTTTTTAAGCCTATTGATCGAAGGGTTATTTGCCACCCCTCTAATATTCCAGTACATATATCTATCCATTAAAACCTAATTTGGATTGTAATCTAGTTATGCATTTTGAATCATATTTTTTATCTTTCCTCATATTTCTCACACTCTTGGGGGGAATAGATTGAGATAATACATTATATTTTTCTAGTTTACCGAGTTGCATAGCCATTCTCTTTATGTCTTCCATAGATTGAAATTTATTTAAATTTTCACCAATTTTATCGTACATTTCAAAATCATCCTTCGCTTCTCCTAAATAACTTTCTTTCGTAACTTCATCTATACCTAATTGAGGACAGCTGAACACCTCCGAATCTTCATCCGGAAAGTCTAGGAGATCCTCCTCTATCTAGCTATAATCTTCTATTTTTTCCTTTAACACCCTTCTTTGTTTATTTTTCCTATCACTTTTTCTTCTAAATTTTATCACCTCCCATCTCTCTTCCTTATTCTCTTCATTACTACCCTCTATGCTTACCTCCCTAATGCTTCCATCTCCCTTCTCCTCCAAGAAAAAACTCTCATTCTCTCTCCTACACACCTCTTCTTCATCCCCTAAACCTAGAGGTTTCGGGGCCACATCCACCTTCCTTATCCATGTTTCTACTTTTCTTATTGCAGCTACATGCCCTTTCACCTTTCCTGACGGCTCTCTACCTATTTTACATTCAGATTTGTCGTGCCCAAGCCTATTACAGATTAAACAATATGAGGGCATGTTTTCGGGCATGACATTTTGCCAATAACCATTGTTATGCCCATCTTCTCCCTCTCCTATCCAAATTTCATTAGGCAGAGGAGTAAGGAGATTACACTCTACACATACTCGAGCCTTACTAGGCCGAGTTAATGTCACAGTGGCCTCATCCTGAAGCAAAGGTTTGCCCAAACAAGAGGATATCGCATAGAGAGGATTAGCATTAAACAGATATATAGGAAGGTTCGGCAAAGAAATCCGAAATGGAGCAACTGGCGACTCCACCTTTGGACTGAAGTCCTTCGTCCATTTCAGCACACGCATGAGGAAACCACTTACTTGCCATGCTCCACGGTGCCATATGCGGTAATAATCATCAACTGAAAAGCACTGAATAAACACATCTTTCGCATCATATTCGGCCAGCTTTACCCTTCCCATGAGCTTCAGAGAGGAGAAGAACTATTGTATATCGCTCGGGCGAGGCCTGCCGTGGGAGAATTTGCCGATAAGCATGTATTGATAAGGCTCCTTGAACTTCTGTAACTCGTCGGCTGAAAAAATGATAACGGGGTTCCCGTTTTTTGCTCCACAAGTGCGCGAGTATGGTGCGGGCTCCTTGGTTATCGAGGCAAATGATTTATTCATTGTGAATAAATCATTTTGCTCCATTTTGCACTTGACAAAAGCTTGATTCGAGCTCGAATGGCAGTTTTCTCTCTCTAGAAATAGGGATTTTCTCTCTCTACGGGTTGAGAGCTTCTTCTTCACCAAACATCTATTTGTTTATCTATATATCAATCTATTTGTCTAATAATTTATCGATATATCACACTATTTATGTGTCTATTTATCTATCAAACTATATGTCAATCAATCTATATATCAATATGTCTATCTATCTATATATCAATATGTCTATCTATATGTCTATCTATCTGTCTAACTATCTAACTATCAATCTTTTTATTAATCTATTATCAATTCTTCTATCAATCAATCAATCAATCAATCAATCAATCTATCTATCTATCTATCTATCTATCAAAATGTCGATCTATTTTTCTAACAATCCATCTATCAATTTGTCTATCAATCTATCTATTATTCTATATATGTATTTATGTATCTATCTTTTTATCTATCTATCATTTACTTTATTTATTTATCTATCTTTTTATTTATCTATCTATCTTTCTATCTATCTATTTATTTTTCTATCTATATTTTTATTTATCAATTTTTCAATATATTTGTCTATCTATTTGTCTAACTATCTATCTATTTATTTGTTTATCAATATATTTATCAATCTTTCTATCAAGCTATTTATCTATCTCTATATCAATCTACCTATTAATCTATCTATCAAATTGTCTATATATTTGTCTATCTGTCTGGCTATCTATTTTTCTATCTATCTATCTATCTATATGAATATCTATCTAGATATAATTCTGCATATCTATCTATCTTTCTACATGTATTTTATCTGCATATCTATCTACTAATTTATCTGTCAATTAATCTATCTATATATTTGTCTATCTATTTTTCCATCTATCTATTTAATAATCTCTCTATATTTTTGTCTATCTATCAATAATTCTATCAAATTTTCTAACAATGTTTATCAATCAATCAATCAATCTAAATATGTGTTTTTCTTTCTATTTATAAATCATTCTATCTATCTATCTATTTATTTATCAATATATCTATCTGTTTATCATTCAGTCTATCTATATATCTTTCTATGTATTAATATGTGTGTCTATCTATATGCCTTTTTGGTTGTGTGTCTATTTATCTACATGTCTATATTTCTCTCTATCTATATTTCTATCTATCTATATAGTTATCTAATTATCTATCTTATCTATCTATCTATCTATCTATCTGCATATCTATCTGACTACCTTTCTCTCTATCTATATGTGAATATATCTGTCTATCTTTATATCTATCTATCTATTTAATAATCTATCAATCAATCAATCTATCTATCTATCTATCTTTCTTTATTTCTGTTTGTCTATCTGTTAGTCAATTTGTCTATTTATTAATCTATTTGTCAAACTAGCTATCTGATTTTTTTGTTTGTCTGGCTATCTGTCTATCTATCTTGCTACCTATGTGTCTATTTATCAATCTATATATCTTTCTATCTATATGTCTATTTATCTATTTATCTATCTATCTGTCTATCTATCTATCTATCTATCTATTTTTCTATCTTTCTGTCTATCTATTTGTCTAACTTTATATCTATATATCTTTCTATCTATCAAGCTACCAACTTGACTTTCTCTCTATTTGTCTATCTACCTATTTGTATATCTAGCAATCTATCTATATGTCTATATGTATGTATATCTATTGTTCTGTTTATCTGTCAATCTATGTATTTATCTATCTATCTATTTGTCTGTCTATGTGTCTCAATATATGTTTGTCTATGTGTCTATCTATCTATCTATGAGTCTATCTAACTAACTATCTATCTGTCTATCTTTGTATCTATCTATATATCTATCTTTCTATCAGTCTATCTATATATCTATATATCTTTCTGTCTATCATTCAGTCTATCTTTATATCTATATGTATATCTATTTATCTATCTATATAATAATATGGCTATCTATTTGTGTATCTTGCTATCTAACTAACTATCTATCTATTTATCTCTTTCTCTATCTATTAATTTATCGATCTTTCTATCAATATGTCTATCTATATATCAATCAATCAATCTGTCTATGTATATGTTTATCTATCTATCTATCTATCTATTTATCTATCTGTCTATCGATCTATCTGTCTATCTATCTATCTATCTATATATCTATCTATCTATCTTTTTTTCTATATCTCTATCTATCTATCTATCTATTTGTCTATCTATCTATCTCTCTGTTTATTTATATATTTATCTGTTTATCTATCTGACTATTTATTTATCTATCTATCTAGCTATCTATCTCCCTATCTATTTGTATATCTATCTATCTATTTGTCTACTCATCTATCTCTCAGTCTATTTATATATTTATCTGTTTATCTATCTGACTAATTATTTATCTATCTATCTAGCTATCTATCTCCCTATCTATTTGTATATCTATCTATCTATTTGTCTACTCATCTATCTCTCAATTTATCTATCATTCATTATATCAATCGGTATATCTATATAACTATCTACTAGTCTATTTATATGTCAAATAATTTATCTATCTTTCTATTAATTTTCCTCTCTTTCTATCAATCTACATTCTATTTGATTATCGATTATTTTATAATCTATCTATCAAAATCACTACCAATCAATCAATCTTTCTATCTATCTCTTTATATATCTGTCTAATAATTTTTCAATCTATCTGTATATCTATCTTTCTATCAATATGCCAATTTATCTATCTATATATTTTCAATATGTGTATCAATCATTCTATCAATCTATCTTTATATCTATCTATCTATCTACCTATCTATCTATCTTTCTTTCTCTCTATCTATATATATATATATCTATCTATCTACATATTTATCTGTCTAACTATTTATCTAACTATATGTATTTCTATCTTTTTGTCTTTCGTTCAATCAATTTATCTATTTGTCAATCTAGTTATTTATCAATCTATCTTACTATCTGTATATCTATCAGTCTATTTGTCTATATATCTGGCTATTTATATTTATATCTATTTATCTAACTATCTATATACCATCAATAAATAAATCTATCTATCTTTCAATCTATTTATCAATCAGTCAATTAATCTGCAATCAATCTATCAATCAATCTATCAATCAATCTGTTTTTCTATATGTCTAACTATTTGTTTATCTATTTGTCTATATATTTGTCTAAATATCTATCTATTTATCTATCTGCCTATATATCTATCTCGCTATCTATCTATCTATATGTCTATATATATATATATATATATATCTACTTATATTTCAATCAATCAATCTATCTATCTATGTTTCTACCTATCTATCTATCTATATTCTATCTATCTTTCTGTCTTTTTATCTTCATTTCTATCTATCTATTTGTCTATTTATATGTTTACCTATATATTAGTCTATATACTAATCTATCAATCTATTTGATATCTTATTATCTATATATCTATCTATATATCTATCTGTCAATCTATTATTCTATTTATCTTTATATCAATATGTCTATCTATCTATCTATCTATATATCTATCTGTCAATCTATTATTCTATTTATTTTTATATCAATATGTCTATCTATCTATCTAACTATCTATATATAAGTTTATCTATCTAACTAACTAACTATCTATCTGTATATCTATCTGGCTATCTATCTTTTTATCTATATGTCTATCTATCTATCGATATATATATATATATCTGTCTGTTTATCTGTCTATCTATCTATCTAACTATCTATTTATTTGAGTATCTATAAGTCTGTTATCTATCTTTTTATTTATCTATTTATATATCTATCTATATATCTATTTTTCTACCTATATATCTATCTATTTATCTATCTTTATATATACCAATCAATCTATCTATATGTCTATATACCTATCTATGTATATGTCTAATAATCTATTTATCTATCTATCTATCTATCTATAAGTCAATATATCATTCTATCAATCTACACTTTATCTAACTATCAATCTACAATTTATCTAGCTATCAATCTATTTTGCTATGTGTATCAATCATTATATCAATCTATCTTTGTGTCTATGTATCTATCTGCCTATCTATCTATCTATTCATCTATCTATTTATCTATCTATCTATCTATATATCTATCGATCTATCGATCTATCTATCTATCTACATATCTATCTATCTGTATGTCTATCCAACTATCTATATAGCTATCATTTTGAAATTCTATCTATTTATCTATCCATTTATCATTTTGTCTATCAATTTGTTTATCAATCTTTCTTACTATCTATCTATCTATCATCAATCTAACTATCTATCTGTCTAACTATCTATCTATCAATGTGTCAATATATTTATCTTTCTTTCTTTCAATCTTTTTATCAATCTGTATATCAATCTATGAATAAATCTATCTATCAATCTATCAATTAATCTATCTTTCTACATGCCTATCTATATATTTATCTATTTTTTCATCTATATTTCTATATATCTAACTTTGTAGTTGTCTATATGGCTATTTATTTAACCATCTATCTATCTATATATCAATATATATATATATATATATATATATATCTAGCTAGCTATCTATTTTTCTATTTGTATGATAATCAATGTGTTTGTCTCTCTATCTATCTGTCTATCTATCTTTTTATATATCTCTCTATCTATCTATCTATATTCTATCTACCTATCAAAATCTCTATCTATATTTTTATTAGTATATCTATTTATCTGTCAACTATCTAAGTGTCTATTTATATGGCTATCTATCTATCTGTATATCTATCTATATATTTGATTATATTTTATTATATATATCTATCTATCTATCCATCTATCTGATTATTTGTCTGTATATATATATATATATCATTCTGTCTATGTGTCTGTTTATCTATCAATTTATCTATTTGTGTATCTATATGCCTATTTGTTTGACTATCTATCTATCTTTCTATCTATATGTCTATATATTTGTCTATCTATCTATCTGTCTATCTATGTGTCTATCTATCTATATATCTATAATTAATATAATTTGTATATCTATCTTTCTATCTATTTGCCTGTGTATTTATAATTATATTTTTATCTAACTAACTAACTATCTATCTATATATCTTTTTGTCTATATATATATATATGTCTATCTATTTGTCTATCTTTCTATCAATCTATCTTTCTATCAATCTATCTTTCTATCTATCTATTTTTCTAGTAATATGTCTAATAATTTGTCTATTAATCTAATAATCAATTTGTCTATTTATCTATCTGTGTCTGTCTATCTATAATCAATCTTTTTACCTATTTGTCTAACTGATCTATCTATCTATCTATCTATCTATTTATCTATTTGTCTATCTTTAATTCTATTTGTCTATCATTCTATTTGTCTATCTATTTATGTATGTATCTATATGTCTATTTGTCTATCTATTTTCCTCTCTATCTATCTATCTATCTATCTTTCTATCTATATGTTCATCATTGTGTTTGTCTATCTATTTATCTATAAATCTAAATGTCGGTCTATCTACATGTCAAAATATATGTATGTATATATATCTATAAATCTATGTATCAATTTGTCTATCAATAATACTATAAATTTTTATATCTATATATATCTATCTATATCTCTATCTATCTATATGTCTATCTCAAATCTATCTATCTATCCATCTAGTATCTATATATCTATATATCTATCGATCCATTTATCTACATATCTTTCAATATATTTGTATATCATTTTGTCAATCTATTTGTTTGTCTATCCATCTGTCTATCTATCTTTTTATTAATCATTGTATCTATCTGTCTATCTATCTATGTTTAAATCTGTCTATCAATCTGACTAATAATTTGTCTATAAATCTTTCTATAAATTTTCTATCTATATATCTATCTATCTATCTATTTGTCTATCTATCTACCTATCTATTATTCTATCTATTTGTATGTATATCTCTTTTTATATCTGCTTGTCTATTTGTCTATCTCTTTGTATGTCTATCTACTAATTTATCTATGTGTCTATCTATCTATTTATTTGATGATCTATTTATCTATCTCTCTATCTGTCTTTCTATCTGACAATCTATATATATATATATATATATATATATATATATATATATATCTATCTATATTTGTCAATGTATCTGTCTATCTATCTTTCTTTATTTATTTATTTCTTTCTATCCATCTAATTATCAATCTATCTTTGTATATATCTTTATATCTATATATTTGTCTATATAAATATCTATATATAAAAATATATCTGTCTGTCTATCTATTTATCAATCAATCTATAAATCTATCATTCTATCTATCCATCTATCTATATATCTATTTGTCTATATTTTTGTAAATCTATTTGTGTATCTATTGATCTATCTATCTATTTATCTATCTATCTTTTTGTCTATCTATCTATCTATCTATATATCTGTATATCTTTCTTTCTAACTAACTATCAATATATTCGTTTATATATTTATTATTTATCTATTTATCTATATATGTAATAATCTATCTTTGTAAATGTCAATCGATCTTTCTATCTATTTGACTCTTTATTATTTATCTATCTATCTATCTATATATATGTCTATCGACATGTCTATCTATCTATCTATCAATCTATCTATCTATCTATATAGCTATCTTTCTGTTTATTTGTCTATATATATATATATAACTATCTATGTTTTTATGTACGTCTATTTATCTTTTTATTTATCTTTGTATCTATGCTTCTATGTATTTGCTACCAATCTATCTATCTATCTATTTATTTGTATAATTATCTATATGTCTACCTATCAATATAACTATTTGTCTAACTATCTATATATCTGTATGTGTATATGTTTATATATCTATGTGTCTATATGTCAATCTATATATATATATATATGTCTATATATCTATCTTTCTATTTGTCTATCTATCTGTCTGTCTATCTATTTTTAATATGTTTATTATATTTATCTATGTGTCTATCTGTCTCACTATCTATCTGTCTATTTTTTGTCTATCTATATATCTATATATCTATCTATTATATAAAATTATCTGTCTATCTACCTGATTATCTATCTACCTATCTATCTGTCAATCAATCTATCTATATATTTGTTTATCTATCTATCTATCTATTTATCATATTTGTTTATCTATCTACCTATCTATCTATTTATCTATCAATTAATTAATCAATCAATCTATCTATCTATCTATCTTCTATCTGTTTGTCTATTGAGTTGTCTATCTATTTGTCAATCGATTTGCCTATTTATTTGTCTATCTATATGTCTATCTATTCGTCTCTCTATCTATCTATCTATAAATAAATTAATCAATCTATCTATATGTGTATATATTTATCTATATATCTATCATTCTTTCTCTTTAACTATAAATCTATATATTTTTCTATCTATCTAATTATCTATTTGTATACCTATTTCTCAATCTATTTGCCTATAGATTTGTCTATCTATCTATCTGTCTGTCTGACTATCTATTTGTCTATCGATCGATCTATCTATATGTCTATCTGTCTATCTATCTACCTTTCTATCTATCTATTTGTCTATATATCTATCTATCTATCTATCTATATATCTATATATCTATCTATCTTTTTATCTATCTATTATCTATCTATCTATTTATCTATATATCAATCTCTCTATTTGTCTATCTGTCTATCAACCTATGTGTATATATATTTGTCTATCTATCTATCTACCTATATTAATTTATGTATGTCTATATATTTGTTTATCTATTTGCATACTATTCTATCTATCTCTCTATCTATTTGTTTATCTATCTGTATGTTTATCTATCTATCTATCTGGCTCTCTTTATCTGCCTATCTATATACCTATATATCTATCTATCTTTTTGTCTGTATATCTATCTGTCATTCTATCTGTCTATCTATATGTATATCTATCTATCTTTTTGTCTATATATCTGTCTATCTATCATTCTTTCTATCTAACTTTCTTTATATCTGTCTATCTGTCTATCAATCTATATGTCAATCTATTTTCCAATCTATATGTCTATCTATCTATTTTTTAACCGATTTTCAATTTATCTCTCAATCTGTCTATTAACATGTCTAACAATCTATATATCAATTTGTCTATCAATCTGTCAATGTGTCCAGCTATCAGTCTATCCATCTATCTTTATATTGGTATGTCATCTATCTATCTATTTTTCATTATATAAGATTATCTATCTATCTCTCTATATGTCTATCTATCTATCTATCTATTTATATGTCTGTATATTAATCAATCAATCTTTTTATTTATGTATTTGTCAATATATTTGTTTATCTATTTGTCTATCTGTCTATCTAAATGGCTATCTACCTGTCTATATTTTTGTCTATATATTTGTCTATCTTTTTTTTCTATTTATTTATCAATCTATTGGTCTATCTATTTGTCTGTCTTTGTGTCTATTTATCTATTTGTCTATCTATCTATATGTCTATCTTTCTATATGTCTATCTATTTGTGTATCTCTCATTCTAACTAACTATGTATCTATTTATCTATCTGTTTTTCAATGTATTTGTCTATCAATTTATCTACCTGTCATCTTATCTGTTTATCTATCTATATGTCGATCTATTTATGTATCTATCAATCTGTCTAAAAAAATATCTATCAATATGTCTTTCAATCTATATATATATATATATATATATATATATATATATATATATATATATCTATTTATTTATTAGTCTCACAATCTGCCTATCTATTTAACTATTTATCTATTTATCTATCTATCTATCTATCTATCTATATGTGTATATGCCTATCTATCTATCTATTGATTGATCTATCAATCAATCCATCCATCCATCAATCAGTCTGTCTATTTGAATGTATATCTGTCTTTATATTTGCATATCTATCTATCTATCTATCTATTTAGTTGTGTTTATTTCTATATTTCTATCTACCTCTCTATCTATCTATTTATATATCTATATGATTATGTGTATATCTGTCTATCTATCAAGCTGTTTATATGGCTATCTATTTGTCTATTTATTTGTCTATCTTTTTGTGTGTATATCTCTGTCTCTCAATATGTCTATCTATCACATTGTTTACTAGTCTATCTCTTTGTCTATATATCTGTCTACCTATCTATTTGTATATTTATCTTTCTATAAATTTGTCTGTCTATCTATCTGTCTATAAATCTATATGTCTATCTACCTATCTATCTACCAAATTTTTTAGCTATCTTCCTATCTGTCTATCTTTCTGTCTATTTACCAATTTATCTATTTGTCTACATATCTATGTGTCTATTTATCTATTTGTCTACCTGCAAGTATATGTGTCAATATATTTCTTATCTATCTATCTATCTATGTGATTGTCTATCAATCTATATATATATATATATATATATATATATATATATATATATATATATATATATATATATCAATCAATTAATCTACCTATCTATATGTCTTTCTATCTATATATGTTTTTGTCCATCTAACTGTCTATATATCTATATATATTTCTATCTGTTGATCTATCTATGTGTGTTTCTATCTACCTATCTTTCTATTTGTCTACAAATCTATCTATTTGTATATCTATCGATCTATATATCTATCTATCTTTCTATCTCTTTATTTGTCTATCTATCTATCTATTAATTTGTGTATTAATTTATCTATCAAAATATCTACCAATCTATCTATCAATCTAATTATATATATATATATATCTATATATCTATCTATCCATCTATCAATCTATCAATATGTCTATCTATTTGTCAATAGATCCATTAATCAATCAATCTATCAATCTATGTGCTTATCTTTTTGTCTATCTGTTTGTCTATCTGTTTGTCTATCTATTTGTCTATCTGTCGATCTATGTGTCTATATATTTATTTATCTATATATCTATCTGACTATCTATCTATTTGTCTATTTATGTATTTATCAATCTATTTATTTATCTCTCTATCTATCAATTTTTTATCTATCAATCAATCAATTAATCTGTTTGTCCAATTATCTATTTATATGTCTCTCTATCTGTCTATCTATCTGTCTACCTATCTATCTATCTGTCTATCTATCTATCTATCTAAGTATCTATCTATCTGACAATTTATTTGTCTATATTTCTATCTATCTATCTATTTGTCTATCTATCTATCTATCTATTTGTCTATCTATTTATCTTTATATCTATTTGTCTATCGATCGATCGATCTATCTATCTATATGTCTAACTATATATCTAATAATCTATCTATCCATCTATCTATCTAACTATCTGCTTATCTATCTATCTATCTATCTATCTATAGGTCAATCTATTTGTCTAACTATCTATTTATTTATAAATATATCTATCTGTTAATCTATATGTCTATCTATCTATCTATTTGTATACCTATATGTCTATCAATCTATCGATATGTCTGTCTATTTTTATGTCTATCTATCTATCTACAAATCTATATAGATATATTTCTCTCTATCGAAAAACCTATCAATCTATATACTTAACTATATGTCTATCTGTTTGTCTATCTTTCTATATATTAACTATCTATCTATTTATTTATCTATGAGTCTGTATATCTATCTGTCTATCTTATAATATATCTTTCTATCTGTCTATCTATAGGTCTAACTATTTGTCTATCCATCTATCTATTTATATATATTTCTATCTTTTAGTCAATATGTCTATCTTTCTGTCTTTCTGTATATCTATCTATTTATCTATTTGTATATTAATATGTCTATTATCTAAATATTTGTGTGTCTATTTTTATGTCTATCTGTCTATCTACTAGTCTTTAAATATGTCTGTCTATCAAACTACCTATCTATCTATATACTTACCTATATGTCTAACTATCTATCTCTTTCTATATATCTGACTATCTATCTATCTATCTATCTATCTACCTATCAATTTATCTATCAGTCTATATATCTTTCAGTCTATTTGTTTGTCTATCTACCTATCTTTTTTGTCTATTTGTATTTCTATCTATTTAACCAATTATGTTTATGTATATTTCTCTATCTAACCATATGTATATCTGTCTATCTATCACTCTATTTATCAATCAATCTATCTATCTATCTTTTTTATATATTTGTCTGTCCATCTATCTATATATTTATCTATCTATCTATATGTTTATCTTTTTATTTTTTCTATCTATCTGTCTATCTGATAATTTATCGATTTGTCTATCTATCTATCTGTCTGTCTGTCTATCCATCTATCTATCTATATTTCTATCTGTCTGTCTGTCTATCCATCTATCTATCTATCTATTCATATGTATATATATCTATATATTTATGTGTTGTCTAATTGACTATCTATTTGTCTAGTATCTATATGTCTATAAATCTATGTAGCAGTTTATCTGACTATTTATTTGTATGTATATTTGTTTGTCAATCTTTCTATCTATCTGTCTATTTATCTACTTTCTCTCTATCTATTTTGTCTATCTTTCTATCTATTTGTCTATGTATCTATCTATATATTTGTCAATTTATCTCTCTATCAATCTATCTATTTATCTATCTAGATGTCTATCTATCTGTATATCATTCTATCTATATATCTAACTATCAATCAATCCATCAAACAATCTATTTGTCTATCTAGGTGTCTATATAACTAAATACGTATCTATATATTTATCTATCTAGCTATCTATATATTTATTTATCTTTCTATCTATCTATATATCTATATATTAGTCTATCTATCTATCTATATAAAAATTTTTCAATCTAACTATCAATTTATCTCTCTGTCTATCTACATACATATCTATCTATCTGTTACCTACTTGACTTTCACCATTTCTATTTATTTATCTTCTATGTGAGTATCTATATGTCGATCAATCTGTCTATCAATCAATTTGTCTATCAATCAATCTATCAATTTAATTATAAATTTGTCTATCAATCGAATTATAAATCTTTCTATAATTGTGTCTATCAATCTGTCTAATAATCTGTCTATCAATTTATATTTAAATCTTAGTTCAAATCTATCTATCAATTTGTCAATAAAAATTTCTATTAATCTATTTATCAATCTATCTATCAATCTAATTATCAATCTTTATATCAATCTGATTCTATATCTATTTATATATCTGTCTATCTATCTTTCTATCAATCTATCTATTAATCAATAAATCTATCTATCTATATGTCTAACTTTCTCTCTACCTATACATCTATCTATCCATCTATCTATTTGTCTATTTAACCATCTGTCTAACAATATTTGTATCTATCTATCTATCTATCTAAATATATATCTATATGGTTATCTATCTATATAACTATCTGCCTATCAATTTGTTTAAAAATATTTTTTTTATTTGTATCTTTTTGTTTAACTATCTTTGTATCTATCTAAAAATCTATATATATATATATATATATATATATATATATATATATCTTTCTATTTATCTATCTATATGTTTATATATCTATCTATCTACCTATCTATCTATTTATCAATTTTTCTATCTATTTATCTATCTATCTATTAATCTGTCTATAAATCTTTCTATCAATCAATCTTTTAATCTATCTATCAATCTAATTATCAATCTGTATATCAATTTGTATATCAAGCTGTCTAGTATTCTATCTATCTATTTGTCTATCTAAGTGTCTTTTTATATGTCTATTTATCTATCATTCTGTCAGTATGTCTATCTATTTGTCCAACATTTATTTATCTATCAATCTATCAATCTATCTGTCTATCTATGTGTCTATAAATCTATCTATCTAACTATTTATATATCTATATATCGTTCTTTAAATCAATTTATTTATTTATCTATATATCTATCTATCTATCTAACTAACTAAAAATCTATCTATGTATCTATCTATGTATTTATCTGTGTGTCTGTTTACCTATTTGTGTATTTCTTTCTATTTATCTATGTATCTATGTATATTTCTATAAATTTATCTAGCATTCAATCTATCAATCTGTATATAAATATGTCATTAATCTATTTATCAATCTATCTATATAATAGTCTATCAATATGTCTTTTGATCAAACTATCAATCAATAAATCTATATGTATAAAAATTTATGTATAAATTTGTCTATTAATCTGTATATCAATTTGTTAATAAATTAGTCTATTAATCAATCTAGCAATTTAATTATCAATCTTTCTATTTGAATATCTATCTATCCATCTATTTATCTATCTATCTATATGTCTAACAATTCATCTTTCTTTCCATCTTTCTATCCATCTTCAATTTGTTTATCTATCTATCTATCTGTCAAACTATATATATATCTTTCATTCTAACTATCTATCTATCTATATAACTATCTATCTATCTATTTATGTATCTATTTGTCTGTCTAACTATTTGCCGATATATATATATATATCTATCTATCTATGTATCTCTTTGTGTATCTATATTTATTTATGTATCTATTTATCTATCTATATATCTTTATATTATATATATATATCTATTTATATATCTAAATGTCTATCATTATGTCTATAAAACTATCTATTTGTTTGTATATCTATCTATATATAAATCTACCTATATATCTATCTATTTGTCTTTCAATTTGTCTATCTTTCTCTCTATATATCTAGCCATCTTTCTTTCTATTGATCTAAATGTTTGTCTATCAATTTGTCTATATTTCTATCTAACTATCTATCTATCTTTCTATCTATCTTTGTATCTATCTATCTATCTACCTTTCAATCTATCTATCTATTAATCTGTCTATCATTCTATCTTTCATTCTGACTAACAATCTGTCTATCAGTCTAATTATCAATCTGTCTATAAATCTAACTATATATCTTTCAATCTATTTGTCTATTTATCTACCTATTTATCTATCTATCTTTATGATTGCCTATCTCTTCATCTATCTATATGTTTATCAATATATTTTTCTATCTATCCATCAATTTATCCATATAACTATCCATCCATCTATCTTTTATCTATCTATCTATCTAAGTATCTACATATCTGTCTATCTATGTATCTCTCTATCTATCAGTCTATCTATATGTCTATCATTCTATTTATCTAAGTGTCTATCTATCTTTCTATCAATTTGTCAATTTGTCTAACTATCTATGAATCGATCTATCCATAAATCTATTTATTTATTTGTCTATTTTCTATCTAACTATCTTTCTATCTATATAACTATCTATCTATCTATTTACCTATGTATTTACCTATCTCTTTCATTATCTAACTATCGTTCTATTTGTCTATCTATCTATCTATCTCTATGTCTGTCTGTCTATCTATTTAATTGTATATCCATCTATTTATTTATTTATATATCCATCCATCTATTTACTTATCTATCTATCTGTCTATCTATTTATATGTCTGCCTATATGTCTATCTATCAGTTGATCTATCTATTTATCTATCTATTTGTCTATCTTTTTTTTATCTATCTGTCTATCTATCTATCTATCTATCTATATCTATATCTATCTATCTGTGTATCTATTTGTCAATATATATGATGATCTATCTATCTGTGTATCTATCTATCTATCTATCTATCTGTGTATCTATTTATCTATCTTTTCTATTATAAATAAATAAATAAATATATATATATATATATATCTATCTATATATCTATTTATTTGTATGTCTATATATCTCTCAATCTATCGATCTTTTTATCTATAAGGTTATCTATCAATCTTTCTAGCTATCTATTATTCTATCAATCTATATGGTTGTCAATCTATCACTCTATCTTTCTAGCTATCTATTTATTTGTATATCTCTCTATCAAAAAAAATTTTTATCTATAAATTTATCTATCTTTCTGTCTGTCTGTCTGTCTATCTATCTGTCAATCTATCTATATATCTATCAGTCTATCTATTTATCTAACTATTTATCTATCTATCTGTCTTTGTATCTATCTATCTATTTATCTATCTATCTATCCGTCTATCCATCCATCTATCTATCCATATAATTATTCATCTTTTATCCATCTATCTATCCATCTATGTCTCTTATATATCTGTCTAACTATGAATATATTTATCCATCTATCTGGCCATCTTTCAATTCATCTATCTATCCTTCAATCTATATGTCTATCTATCCATCTATCTATTCATCTATCTATTCATCTATCTATATCTCTATCCATCCATCTATCTATCCATCTATATATACATCTATCTAGTCATATATCTATATGACTATCTATTCATCAATTTTTCCAATTTTCTATCCATCTATCTATCTATTAATTTATCTATCTGTGTATTTATCCATCAATTTATCCATCTATCTATCCATTTATCTTTCCATCTATCTATCTATCTATTTATCAATATTTTTATCCGTCTATCAATCTATCTATTTATCCATCTTTCTATCAGTCTATCTATCCATTTAACTATCCATCTATCTATCCATCTATCTATCTATCTATATAACTATTTATTTATCTATCAATCTATATTTTTGTCTATCTATCTGTTGTATATTTGTTTATATACCTATCTAACTATCTATCTACTGATCTATCTATCGATCTATCTATCTACATGTCTATCTATTCATCTATCTATATGGTTAGCTATCTTTTTAGTAACTAACAATATATCTATCTATCTTTCTTTCTATCTATCTATCTGTTTCTTTATTTGTGTATCTATCTATCTATCTATCTTTCTTTCTGTCTGTCTATCTATCTGTCTCTCTATTTATGTATCTATCTATCTATCTATCTATTTTTCTAACTATTTGTCTAACTATGAGTCTATCTATCTATCTATCTATTTGTTTGTATGTCTATTTATATATCTATTTGTTTGTCTATCTTTCTATCTACTTATCTATTAAATTATCTATGTATCTATCTATCTATCTATCTATTTGCCTATATATATATATATATATATATATATATATATATATATGTACCTATCTATTAAATTATCAATCTAATTATTTGTGTGTATATATATATATATATATCTATCTATCTATCATTCAATCTATCTGTCTATCTATCTATTTCTCAATCAATCAATCAATATTTCTATCTATCTATCTATATCAATCTATCTATCTATTTATCTATATATCTATCTATCTCTATATCTATCTTTCTGTCTATCAGTCTATCTTTCTGTCTATCTATCTATCTATCTTTCTTTCTATCTACATATCTATATATCTATCTATGTTTCTTTCTAACTCTCTATCTTGCTATCCCTCTATATTTTTATTTATCTATCCATCTATCTAAAAGTCTTTCTATCCATTTATTTATCCATTTAACTATTCACAATCTTTTCATCTTTTTATCCATCTATATTTCTATCGATTTTTCTATCTATCGATCTATCTATTAGTCTATCTATCTATTTATCAATATGTCTATCTATCTATCAATATATCCTTCTCTCTATCAATTTTTCTATACATCTATATATCCATCTATCTATCCATATATCTATCCTTCTATCTATCTATCCATCTCTCTATTAGTCTATCTATCCAACAATTTATCCATCTTTCTTTCTTTCTATCTGTCCATCTATCTATCGAGCTATCTTTTCATATATCTTTCCATCTTTCTATTGGTCTTTCTTTCCATCTTTTTATCCTTCTATATATTAATTTATCTTTCTATCTATCTATCTTTATGTCTTTCTAACTGTGTTTCTATCTATCTATATATTTGTATGTCTATCTATTTATTTACCTATCATTTTATATGTCTTTCTATCTGTCTCTCTATTACTCTATCTATATGACTATCTATATATGTCTATCTATTAGTCTATCTTCCTATCTTTCTATCTATTTGTCTGTCTATCTAACTATCTATCAGTGTGTATATCTATTTATATATTAATCATTCTATCTATCTATTTGTCTATATATATATCTATCTATCTATCTGTCATTCTATATATCTGTCTATATATCTTTCTATATGTCTATCTGTGTGTCTATCTATTATTTTGTGCATCTGTCTATCTATTGGTATACCTATCTATCGATCTTTCTGTATATCTATCTATATATCTATCTATATATTTATCTATATATCTATCTATATATCTATCTATCGATGTATCTATCGATCCATTTATTGGTTTTTAATTTATCTATCTATCTATCTATTTGTTTGTCTATCTATCTGTCTATTTGTCTAACTATCGGTCAATCTATCTATATATCAAAATATCGATCAATGTGTATGTATGTCTATCTATTTATATATCTATCTATCTATATATCATTATGTTTATCTATCTATTTATCTATCTATCTGTATGTCTGCCTATCTATTTGTGTATCTATCTATCTATTTGTCGGTCTACCAATTTATCTATCTGCCTATCAATCTATATCTCTATCTATCTCTCTATCTATTTTTGTCTATCTATCTATGTATCTATCCATCTATTTATCAATTTGTCTGTCTATGTATATGTTTGTCAATCTGCCTATCTAGATATATATTTATCTGTTAATCTCTGAATCTTTTAATCGAGCTGTGTGCCTATCTTTTGGTCTATGTGTTTGTCTATGTGTCTATCTATGTGTGTGTCTATGTGTCTATCTATCTATTTATCTATCTATCTATCAACCTGTCTATCGATCTATCTATCTATCTGTCTATCTATTTGTCTAACTATATGTCTATCTATGTGCCTCTTTAGATTAAAATCTTTCTATCTAACTATATATCTATCTATTTGTCTTTCAATCTATATATCATTCTAACTATCTATCTATCTCACTATCTATCTATCTAAGTAACTATCTATCTATCTGTCTATATATATGTCTATATGTCTATCTATCTATCTATCTCTTAATCTCTCTAATTATCTTTCTATCTATTTGTATATATAACTATCTATCAATCTATATGTTTATCTATTTGTCTACTTATTTATCTATCTATCTATTTATTTGTCTATTTAATTTTCAATAAATCTAGCTATCTATCGATCTATCTATCTATCTATCTACCAACTGATCTATATATCTATCTATCTATATATCTATATATCTATATATCTATCTTTATCCATCTCTCTAACCATCAATTTATCCATCTATTTTTCCATCTATTTATCCACTGATTTATCCAACCTTTTATCCATATATCTATCCGTCTATCTATCAATTTCTCTATCCATATATATATATATATATCCATTTATCTATCTGTCTTTCTCATAATCTTTCTATCTGTCTCTCTATTTGTTTGTCTAATTGTCTTTATATTTATCTAATTATGTGTTTATCCATCTTTCTATCTTTCTGTATATCTATCCATGTCTATATCTATCTATCTATCTATTTATATCTATCTATATGTATATATGACTATCTTTCTGTCTGTCTATGAGTCTATCTATCTATCTATCTATTTATTTGTCTATCTATCTAACTCTATATATATGTCTTTTAATCTATTTGTCTATCTTTTTGTCTATCTGTTTATCTATTTATCTAACTATATGTTCGTGAATCTATCTATCTATATGTTGTCTATATATCTTTCTATCCATCTATCTATATGTTGGTCTATCTGTCTGTTTTTTTTGTCTATCTATTTATCTATCTATATTTCTTTTTATCTATCTTTCTTTCTATCTATTTATCTATCTATCTATCTATATGTCTAGCTATCTGTCTATCTATCTATCTATCTAGCTTTTTGTCTCTCTATCTATTTATATTCTTACTTACCTATCTATATATCTATCTATATCTTCTTACCTACCTATTTTTCTATCTATCTATATTTGTTTATCTCTATCTATCTATTTGTATATCTGACTACTACGAGATGAACAAACAAATTCTAGTCCCATGCAAATACAGGTTTGTTCTTGACACTCTTTTTTTGTGCAGATCTGTGTTGTCTCAATTCAGATCTACGACTGCTTTTTATCGATCATCGGTGGATTTAAACTATTGAAATGTTAATAGCCATTACAATTCCTAAATGAACCTATAGGTGTTGAAAAATTCAATATCATGCAACCTGTTGTCATTTCAACTTCCAGTTCCCTTTTTTTAGCACTTTCTAACTTTTTTATAATTAACCATGGACTGATGCATGAAGCTGGGTAACACAGAAAAATATTTTGATGGGTAGTTCACCAGAAATCTTGGAGGATTCATGATTAAGTAATTTCAAAATAAGCTCATGATTATCTCATTGTGTGAAATTTCTACCAAATGGCAATTGGTGTTGCATGATCTAGTCTATATATTTATCATTGGCATAGTGTTGTGATCTTTATTGGTTTGTAAATTTACTATGTTATGCTCCTAGAACAAAGAACTAGAAGATGTTGACCATGCCTGAGAGACCTATATGTATGTTTTTAAAGCCTTAGATTATTTTCTTCTGATGTCTTTGATGGTATGTGTATTTGCATGAAAGTACACGTGTGTGTGTCATCTGAGGCTATGTAATTATATATACGTACATATAATGCTATAGTATATACGTACGTATATACTACAAAATATATGTATGTATATATTGAGTATATATATACATATATACTATAGTATATTCGTATTTATATATTGAGTATATACATACATATATACTACAGTATATTTGTATGTATATTCCAAGTAAATATGTACGTATATATCAAGTATATACATAAGTGGGTGCTAATATTTTTGTAGACAAGTATATATTGTCATACATACACATCCATTTACACACAAACACACACGCACACGCGTGCGCATTTGATATATATAATTTCTTGGGCTAGTATGATCATCATTGTGCATTGCTTACTATTCTAGGTCATAAAAGTCATGGGTATTAGATCTACCCCGAAGTTGTGGCAAGAAGATATTTCTGGTCCTGCCTAGCCAGGAAGATAGAGGTTGGTCTTAAATCTCTTAGTAATTGTGTAGATATGTAATTACCTGATTTTTATAGGCAGAGAGTGCCAAGAGGAATATTGGGTCCTATTTTTGGAGAAGTAGCTAGCCGACTCATCAAAAAATAGCTCAATCTCAAAAGGCATTGTTGGCAGGGAAGTTCATAAGTCGAGCATCATCACCCTCCCAACTTTTATTATCAGCAGCTATAGTAGCAACAGTAGCAATATATATGTGTGTATATACTTGGTATATACGTACGTATATACTATAGTATATTAGTACGTATATACCGAGTATATACGTATGTATATACTATAGTATATATGTATGTATATACTTTACTATATAAGTACGTATATACTCAGTATATACGTATGTATATACTATAGTAAATATGTAGTATTATATATATATCTGTCTATCTATCTATAAATCTATCTATCTTTAAGTCAATTTTACTATATATCTATCTATATATCTATCTATCTATCTGTCTCTCTATCTATCTGTATATCTGCCTATCCATCTATATATCTATCAATATATCTTTCTATGTATCTATCCATCTATCTATATATTTGTCTATCTATGTGTCTATCTATATGTCTATCTATCTATCTATATATCTATTTGTCTATCTATTTTTCTATTTATATGTTTATCTATCTATCTGTATATCTATTTATCTGATAATCTTTAAATCTATCTAACTATTTGTCTATCAATCGGTCTATCAATCTATCTATCAATCTATCAATCAATATATCTATCAATATATCTATCAATCAATTTAATAATCAATCTATCAATCTATATATTTATCTATATATCTATCTATATCTTTATCTATCTATCTATTAGTCTATTAATTTATCTATCTATCTATTATTCTATATATCTATCTATCTATCGACCGATCTATCTGCCTATCAAACTATATTTTATCTATAAATCTATCTATTAGTCTATCTATCATTTTATCTATATATCTATCTATTTATATGTCCATATCTCCATCTATCTAGCTTATATCTATTTATTTAAATATCTATCTATCTTTGTATCTATATGTTAGTCTATCTATCTGTCTATCTATATATCTATTTATCTATCTATCAATGAATCAATCAATCTATCTATCTATAAATCTCTATATCTATTTATCTATCTATGTATCTATGTATCTATCTATCTGTCTAGCTGTCTATCTATCTATATATCTATCTATTTATTTATTTATATATCCATCTATCTATCTTCAATCTATCTTTCTAACAATTTGTATTTCTATATGTCTATCAATTTGTCTATCAATCTTTCTATTAATATGTCTATCAAACTATCTATCAATCTACCTATCATTCAATCTATAAATCTATCTATCAATCACTCTAACAATCTATCTATCTATCTGTCTGTTTGTCTATCTATCTACCCATATATATGTTATCTATCTACCTATCTATATGTCTATCTATCTATCTATATATATGTCTATCAATCTATCAATTAATCGGTCAAACAATGTCTACCTATATGTTTATATATCTATCTATATGTTTAACTATATGTCTATCTATCTATCTAACTACCCGTATATCTAACTAACTATCTATCTTTATATCTTTCTATTTTTCTATCTATATGTCTATCTATCTATCTATCTATCTATCTATGTATCTATTTGTCTCCCTATCTATCTATTTGTATATCTATCTATTTATCTGCCTATCTATCAACATGTCTATTTATCTATCTATTTGTCGAACTATTTGCCTATTGTATTATCTATCAATATGACTATCTAATTGTTTATCTACCTGTCTAACTATCTGTATATTTTTCTATATATTTATATATATATCTATCTATATATCTTTCATTCTATCTATCTATCTATTTGTCTATCTATCTATCTATATATCTTTCTATATATTTTTCTGTCAAAGGATTCTGTATTTGGTCACCATCTGAAAAGAGAGTTATACTCTCTAGGAGTGTTACCTTCGATGAGAGTGTCATTCTGAAACAAGTACCTAGTCCTATTCAGTTACCTAATGTTCCTCAAGCTGAACTTAAGGTGGAGCTAAAATTTGAATCTATAGCTCCAGGAAGGAAGCCTGTTGTTTCTAGACATACGATAGCTAATCATGAAAATGTTGCTAAATCTGTTATTGAACTTGATCCTGAAACTGCACCTGAAGAGTCTATTCCCTACTGTATTGCAAGGGATAGACAAAGGAGGGTGAACGCACGTCCTCCTCTGAGATTCAGCTTTGATGAGTTTGTAGGATTTGCCCTACAAGTTGCCGAAGAAATTGACATTCCTGAACCATCATCCTTCAGGAATGCTGTTTATTGTCCTGAGTCTGAGTCATAGCTGGTTGCCATGAATGAAGAAATTGAATCTCTTCATAAGAATGGTACCTGGATCATTGTACCTAAACCAAAGGGAAGAAAAATAATGTCTTCCAAATGGATTTTCAAGAAGAAAGAAGATGCCTCAATTACTGGTAGTTTAAAGTTTAAGGCACGTCTAGTTGCAAGAGGGTTCAGTCAGAAAGAGGGTATTGACTATAATGAGTGCTTCTAGCATTAGTAGCACATCAGAATCTTGAACTTGAGCAACTAGATGTCAAAACTGCTTTTCTTCATGGAGATCTCGATAAAGAGATCTTCATGAGCCAGCCTGAGGGTTTTGAGGTATCAGGCAAGGAAACCCATGTGTACAAGCTTCTGAAGTCCCTTTATGGACTTAAGCAATCTCCCCGTCAGTGGTACAAGAGATTTGACTATTTCATGACTAGTCATGAATACAGTAGGTGTGACCATGACTGATGTGTTTATTTCAAAAGGCACAATGATGAGTCATATATCTACTTGCTATTGTATGTAGATGATATGCTTATTACTGCCAGAAATAAATCTGATATTCAGGAATTTGAAAGATCTCCTCAGTTCTGAATTTGATATGAAAGATCTTGGAGGAGCAAAGCAAATTTTAGGTATGGAAATATTCAGAGATAGAATTAAAAGAAAATTGTTTCTTTCACATAAACAATATATTCAGAAACTTCTATCTAGATTTGGAATGGCTTCTTGTAAACCTCTATCCACACCATTTGCTTCTAACCTCCATCTGACATTAGAATGTTGTCTTCAATCTGAATTTGACAAGGAACAAATGTCTAAGGTTCCTTATTCTAGTGCTGTCGGGAGCCTCATGTATCTTATGGTGTGCACCCGACTTGATATTGCTCATGCTGTAAGTGCAGTGAGTAGGTTTATGATAAACCCTGGTCAAGAGCACTGGAAAGCTGTTAAAAGGATACTTAGGTACCTCAAGGGGACTTCTGATGTTGGTCTAATATTTGGTAATGAATCTGAACTCTTCCTGGTAGGATATTCTGATTCTGACTATGTAGGAGATGTTGACAGTAGATGGTCTATGATTGGTTATGTCTTCACTGTATGTGGTTCTGTAGTTAGCTGGAAAGCCACACTGTAATCTTCTGTTACTTATCTTCTACTAAAGCAGAGTATATGGCTCTGACTGAAGCTACGAAAGAAGAGATATGGCTGAAAGGTTTTCTCAAGGACCTTGGTCTTTATGAAGAGGTTGCAACAGTCTTCTGTGACAACCTTAGTACTATTTGTTTAACAAAAGACCAAGTGCACCATGAGAGAACAAAGCACATTGATGTGCGATATCATTTCCTTCGATCTGAGAAGAGGGTACAAGTAATAAAGATTGCAACTTCTAATAATCTAGCTGACATGTTTAACAAACCTATTACTATGAATAAGTTAAGATACTGTCTTGACTTATTGAACATATCAAATCAGATGTTGTCTTTTTGGACTGACTATTTATAGAGAGTGTCTCTCTATCTGTATGCAAAACAAATTAAGGTGGAGATTACTGTATATGTAATTTGTTTTTACTTAATAATCTGTTTTAATATTTTTGGAGCAAAGCCTGACCCGTTCTATGATCTGACCCACTTCGGTTAAATGAACCAGATGTTTATTTTTCATATAAAATAATTTGTATTTATTTTTCTGGCGGCTATTTTTGACCCGTTTTGACTGTTCATCATCCCTCCCCTCTCTCTGTGCGATTTCGTGACTGCTGCATGCTGCATACTATAAGACGTTCTATTTTTTTTGGTTTTAATCTGTAATGCATAATCATTTTCTGGTGGAGGTAGCTAGTCGTACTGAGCGACTAGCGAACCACGTTATTTCCCTGTGTTGAATTCTCATTTTTTGATTCTGTCATGGATGCTGTTTGATTGGGATATATATATTGCTTGTTTCTGTGTTTCTATTGTTTTCTATTTTTTAATCTCACTACCCATGGAAGTGCAATTACCCAACAATTGCTATCCACCACAAATATGAGACCTTGGGTAGTTTGGAAGTAAAATCTCCAAAAAGGGCAAAACTTGTCTTGACCCCCAACATCCCACACAGTGACATTAATGTTTTTATATTCAACAATCTCTACATTGAAGACAATAGTAGGAATTTTGGTGACAATTTCACCAAACACCAACTTATACAGAAATCTTTCTACCATCATCAAGACCTACATCAAAATTCTCGTCTCCTTGTTGGCAAATAGCCTGCTGAATAGCTTTGTGAACGTAAATCCCATATCTTCCACTAAATCTCAAATTCTTTGTCGTATGGTAGTAAAAAGATCTGATGAGAGAAAGAAACAAAATAAATAGACCTTAGGAGATGGTCACCTGAGAGGGAGGTCAACCTATATATGTTCTTATACCTATAGTATACATAATTAAAAAAAAGAGTTATATAAAGTTAAACATATAATTATATATAGATATTATCATATAATTAGTTATAAGTAGTTATATATAAATATATAAAAAGATATAAATAAATATATATATTAATTATATGAATACATATATGTATCATATATACAAATATAATTATATTTAATTATATAGAGTGTTAGTTATACAAATATTTATATATAGTTATACACATATAGTTATAAATATGTAAGTAGTTAAAGATATTGTTATATATAACATATTTGTATTTTTACATATAGTAAACTACAATTATAGATAGTTATATATAATTATAAATATGATATATTTTGTTAAATATATAGTTATATAGAATTACTCATATCGTATTAAAATATTATATAGTTAAAAAGATAATTATATATAGTTATTAATATAGTTATAAAAATAGTTTACATAGTTGCAAATATAGTTAAATATACTTATGAAGAGTTTTATATGGTTATACTAATATTTATAATTAGTTATCATATACTGTGATAACAACACACTCTAAGATGCCTAATTGAATTATACCACTATAGAGAAAGAACTTGTATAAACATTCTTTTCTTTTGGCAAGTTAATATCATATTTACTAGGAACCAGTCATAGTATATACTAAATATTCTATAATCAAATATATCATAAAAAATAAAGATATTAGGCATAGATTGATTTGATGGATTTTACTATTACAATAGTTTGAACTAGAGATATTAGATAAGAAATGTACATATACTCAAAATTAAAAATAGCTTATCGAGACTAGAAAAAGAAGATGAAGAGTTGTTGAATAAGATATTAGATAGATTTTTTTATTTGAACAAATTATAGTATTGAATGAAAATGCAACTACATGGTATGTAGTATTGAATTAACCTTATCATTGCAAGTAGTATTTAAATCAAATTATGAGGCAAAGTGTTATAGATGCGATATTAGTAGTATCTTCCAATAATGACACTCTTTGCTTGTGCTCTCATGAATTTGTAGACCATGATAATAATTATGTTCTTAAGTATTTTATTTCTCAAAAATAATGTTGATATTTACATATATATGCATAAATATATATGTGCATATACACAGACCCACACACCCACTTATATATCCATATACATAACTATACATTATATATCACAATACACATTTTTGTACTTTGATATATATTCACGCATGTATCGACATTTTCAAAGTATAGTGTATATACTTGTTTGCATGCATATACTACTTAACACCCACACAAACACACAGATATACCTATATACGTAATGTATTTTAATGTTACAAATGAAACTATTATATATGTGTGGGTGTGTGTGTGTGTGAATGTATTTAAAATTTTATGATTTTGAAAATTTAATTAAAATAAAATATTATATATTGTACACAATTTATAAAATATTGTAAATTCTTTATATTTAAAATAAATTTGTGCGTGTGTGTGTGTGTGCACGTGCGTGTGTGTGAAGCATATTAATGCATAAAATAAAATTATGAATTAAATATATGAGCTTCTATTTTATTCAAATAGTTGTTTTTTTAATATTTATATTAAAATTACTATCATTATACTCATATAAATTAATGAAAATGGTATATTTGTAAATTATGTTATAAATTAAAATATTGGTCATAAATAGATAATATTGTTTTTGTTTTTTTATTAAAATTTTAATGTGTATGATAAATTTCTACCTATTATATATTATTATTAATAAATTTTTAGAAACTTTAAATTTCAAGCAATTATGATGTAGTGCATATAAATACATGCATTTAATCTTTTGTAAAAAATCAATAATTTCTTTAATTATGTTCAAACAAAACAGATTACCATTTAGATACATGAGTAAATTTTTCTACAAGTTATTATTTTTTTATTTTATTCAAAATATATATATGACCATATAAACATATGAATTTGTTTTTTTTAATAATTATTTTTATTTTTTTAAAAAAATTGAATACATGTCAATGTTTTTATTTGTAATTAATAGATACATTTTAAACATTTTTGATGTATAATAAATATAACATTTTTCATATTATGAGATGCAAATTTTATTTCGTAAATAAATTTTATTTTTAAAGTTTTATCTTTGTAAATTGAAACTACATCAGATATATATTTCAGAAATTTTTTATAATATTTATTAAAGTAACAGATTGCTATTTGTTTTGAAATTTAAAACATGAATTTTAACAAATAAACATTTTATTAAAAATCAATTTTAGTTAAATGATATTAAGTGAAACAAAAATACATATCCTAAACATATTAAATTATAATGATTTATACAAACATATAAAAATACATTTAAAGTTGAAAAAATTAAATTAAAGTTCCAAAAATTTATGGAAAAATACTAAAGATTTATACAATATCAAAAAAATATATATATATGAATTAGATGAATGATATGAAAGGATATTAAGTTTCTGAAGCATGTAGTTATACATGTTGTAGATGTAGTTATATTTAACTTTTCATGTAATTATATATATTTAGTCATATGGCTATGTATAGGTATTTATGTAGATAATTACATTTATATATTGTAATATGTTGATACACATATTGTTAAATACATTTATATCTTATTATATATAAGTGTATAAATCTATATACAGTTAAGTTCATCAAATCAATAAGTGTATTTAAACATAACTATACATCAATATGCATGTGTGATATAATTTGAATTTCTTATATAAATATATTTTACTATATCTATAACTATAATAATAGTATACATAAACATAAATATGTATAAATATAACAACATATATATATATATATATATATATATATATATATATATATATATATATATATATATTTGTATGAAATTAATTGATGATAGACACCTTGCTTTTATTGTTACATTTTGGAAAGTAACTTGTGTGAAGAAGTGGTTAGATGTAACAAGAAAAAACAAAAGATCACTCTCTGTCATTATTTTTGGCCAACAAGAGACTCTAGTTGGAAAAATAAGCTAAATATAGAAATGACATTGGATTAATCATATCTATGCTTGGAAAAATACACCAAGCACCTTGACATGGAGCTCACCTAGTGGCACATCATCATCACCATATTCCACAGTCTCTTAACATCAACTTCTTCCAAGGTCTCAAATATTATGCCATGAAATTTGACAAATTATATGTCAAAGAGAATGAGACAGAGGTAGAACTAATTCGATCTAACTAGTTTGATTAAAATTGAGTTTGATTTAATATATTTATTCTAGTTTGATTGAATAAATATATCATTTTATTATTTTTTTTAATGTTTGATTTTATTTTACTCCTATATAATACATAAAGAAATCTGATTTCAATTTATATGGTACTGTTTCTCAAGAAATACTATGAAAAAATTATTAGAAATCTGAAGAAGATAAAGTCTATGAAATTCTATCTGAAATATATATACTAGAAAATTCTATATCAACCCCTTCTAAGGAAGAAGATAGAGTCTATGAAGGAAGAAGAGCACATACTTGCACTTGAATTCATCTAAATATGATATCTTGCCAACTTAGTTTCAATATAAAAAATGAGAAGAGCATAGTAAGGCTTACGAAGGCTCTTGCTATTATATATGAAAAAGTAATTGAAGCTAAAAAAGTACACATGATGAGGTGTTTTTTCAATCTGTAGTTGACAGAAAACACATCAGTGACCCAGCAACTCAATGAAGTCAACACATCACAACCCAATTTAACTTTGTTTGGTATTGAAGTCAATGATGTAGTATGTGTATTGATAATTTTGTGTTCTCTATCAAAAATTAACATATTACAATTATAGTTGTGCATAGTTCATCAAAAACTAATAAATTGAAATTTGATGATGTTCAGGATTTAATTCTCAGCAAGGAGATTCAAAAGAGATATACAAGTGAAATATCAACCTATATAGAATTATATACAAATTTAATTGAAAGAAATTCAACCAAGAGAAAATGTCAAAGCAAATCAAAAAATAAGAGGTCTAAATCTAAGAATCATTGTAATTATAATAGCTCAAAGACCATTATGTTTTGAAATTATAGAGATACAAGACACTACAAAAATCTATGTAAGTGTTAGTTATTTTATAGCACGGTAAAATGTATCACAAGTATATGAGTTTAACAAGTAATAAAGTTAACTCTATGAATCTGGATTATCATTTCATAGGTATTGATTATTTGGATTAATTATCAAAGTTTCTTCATTATCTAAGCTTACAATAAGTAAATAGGTTCTAGTGTTTACTCAAGTAAACAATTATATGGTCAGCTTACAACAAATAAATAGTATCAAGTCCATGGGTATATGATTTATGAGTTAATGGCTATAGCGGTGATAAAATATGTGAGATCTACTCATCCATATAGGTGGAACTTCTCAAAACCCATCAAAAAGTCATCGCATCAATTCATGTAGGAAATATGTATGTCAGATGAGCTGGATATCTTATATATTAATCCAGTATGAATCATATTGATAGTCAATGCTAGGGTATTTATAAGGGAGCCTATGCGGCATTTAATTAAATATAGTAATTAAAGTATTGTCAAATATATACCTGTATTTCAATGTCATGTAAATTAATATAAGTATTCATAAAGCCTATTACATTTTTATTTGAACTAATTGAAACTTGGTCAATAAATGTTTACATATATTAATTTGACATTAACAAATATTAATGTGACTATACTTTTAATTTACAGATATTAAATACACTATTACATTTTTTTTAAGAGTGTGTGTTTTTCCCTATACATAAAGCCATGTATAAAATAAAGTTTACAGATATTAATTTAATTATACTTATTGGGTAGACATGACATTATGGAATAATAGATATTTTCATAAAGTAAATTTATTCGACGTGTATTTCATAATGATGACTTACAAATTTCAAATATACATTATTAAAAGCCTATCATAAAGTTAGAATAACTTTATTTGTGTAATATATATATATATATATAAAATGTTATATGTATAATACTATTTATATTTGAAATACACGACATGTATATCGAATGTATCATATATAAAATTATGATAGATAGATATATATATATATATATATATATATATATATATATATATATATATATATATTAAATATATGTTGTTATATTTATATATAGATATGTTTATGTAAACTATTTTTATAGTTATAGATATAATAAAATACATTTATATTTATGTGTTATACACACACTGCCCAACACAAAACACCTATTTTGTGTTATATAAGATTAAGTTTATATAAGCAGTCCAAGTATAATTAAATTAACAGAATATGTATTAAAAAAAGTATAATTAAATTAAGTTTATATAAGCATACCTACTACTCAACAAAACACAAATGCATTAGGTATGTATCACAATAAGTATAATTAAATTAATGTATATTATTAAAGAAGAAGCAATTCGAAAAAAAAAGTAACAGAATCAATACTCAAACTCTTACATTAAGATAATCGATGAAGAATTAGGGTAGAAAACGTACCTCAAATCAATAACAAATTATCGGGTAATTCGAATATGTTTATGTTGCATCAGTGTCAAAACAAAGATGGAGGACTGCGGAGGACTTGCGTCACTTATTCTTCAAAAATGTCAAGAGAAAGAAGGAGGACTTGAGTCTCAACAAAATAAACATTAAATAACAAATTATATATATTTACAAAATATTTATATTTTTAATTATTAAAACATTAAATAAATAATATAATATAAATATATATATAATACAAAAAGACTCATTTATTTTAATTACTATCAAAATTTTTTCAACTATATTAATGTGCGTGTAGCAAGGTACAAATGAAAAATATATACCATACAATTTTTTTTATAATATTAATTAAACAATAAATATAAAAAAATTTAAAAAAATATATGTTTAGCCTTATAAAAAAATGTATCAAATAGCTACAAAATTAACAAACTTTATATAATAAGACATACATGAAAGGATAATTTTTCTTCTAGCCACTCTCCTATGAATTATAAAATACTTTTAATGTTAAAAAATATATAAAAATTTATATTTTATGGTTATAAATTTTTAAGAATTCATCATATTAATTTTTATGAAGATAATATGTAATAATTTTAAAGGGATAAAATTTCTATTATTTGATATCATTAATAATTTTTAAAAATCAAAAAATTACTTAAAGTGATAAGATAATTAAAAAAGGTATATTATTTATTTTAATAGACTGAATGTTAAAAGCTAATAGAAAAAATATTACTCAAGTGTTTAATTCTTATAAATTTTAGCAGGGGCAAACATCTATGTATTTATTTTTTAATATTAATTTATTTTCTTTTAACTTTAATGAAAATTTTATATTTTTATTATATTTCAAAATTTTCAAATTTTGTATTAATTGTTTTTTTTAAGTTTCATATAATCATAAAATATTTTTTATACTAATAATAATATTAATATTTATTATTTTATTCGTCAATTCATATATTTTTGAAAATATTTTATATTTTATCATACAATAAATTAATTTACATTAATATTAAAAGAAATCTTAATGTATGTTAATTTAATTTTTAAAATATCGAAATAAATTATTATACTTATTGAATTAATTATTTAATTTTACTCTAATACAAATTTTTAAGTTTTTTAATTAAAAATTTTAGAAAAATAATGATGTATTAATTTTTTAAAAATTAATACATCATAAAAATAATTATTTTTGTCATTATTAATATAATTTTTTTCTATTTTTATATTTTTTAAATTATTTATTTATAATATCATTTTTTTATAATTTTACAAAGAGAATGTAACTTTCAATGATAATTCATCTATAGACCATTAGCATGCATTTAATAAACAAAATTAAATAAAATATTCAAACTAGTAATAAATAAAAAAAATTAAATAATTAAATATTAGCTAGGGAAATTCTATCGCTCTGTTCGGGATTTAATTATCCAGGGAAGTTCAGTCACTAAATTCATCGCTATATTCTGGATTTAATTAGCTAGTGAAGTTTCCTTGCTAAATCCATCGATATATTCCGAATTTTTTTAGCTAGGGAAGTTACGTCATTAAAATCCGTCACTATAATCATGAAGTAATTGGTTAGGGAAGTTCCGTCGCTAAAATACATCACTATATTAAGCATGTAATTAGCAAGGAAAATTCTGTCGCAAAATCCATAGATATTTTTTCGGGATATAATTAGCTAGTGAAATTATTTTGCTAAAATCCATCGCCATGTTCAGTATGTAATTAGCTAGGGAATTTCATAGCTGAAATCTATCGCTATGTTATGGATGTAATAAGCTAGGGAAATTCCGTCGCTAAATCCATCGCTAAATTATAGATTTTAATAGCTATGGAAATTCCGTCGCTAAATCCGTTGCTAAATCCATCACTAGATTCTAGTTTTTATTAGCTACAGAAATTCTGTTGCTAAATCCATCGCTAAATTCTAGTTTTTATTTGCTAGGGAAATTTCGTCACTAAACCATTGCTAAATGCCAGATTTTATTAACCAAGGAAATTCTATCACTAATTCGTTGCTAAATTTTCCACTTTTCTTGAGTGGAATTTACGAAAATATTCCGTCGATAATTCGTAGCTAATCCGTTGCTAAATTCCATCCTTTTTTCTGATGCAAAATTTACGAAATTATTCCATCGTTAATTAGTTGCACATTTTTATTTTTATGAAAAAATATAAAACACTTGCTATTCCCAAGTTAATCTCTCGCAATTTAGCTAGGGATTATTCCCTAGCTAAAATTCCCTAGCTAAATCAACAATTTCTTGTAGTGTATAGAGTATTGTATAGTTATACAAATATTTATATATAGTTATACACATATAGTTATAAATATGTATGTATCTAAAGATATAGTAATATATAACATTTTTATAGTTATACATATAGTAAAATACAATTATATATAGTTATATAGTATTATACAAATGATATATTTTGTTAAAAATATAGTTATATAGAATTAATCATATAGTTATAAAATATTATATAGTTAAAAAAAGTTATATATAGTTATTAATATAGTTATAAAAATAGTTTACATAGTTCCAAATATAGTTAAATATAATTATGAAGAATTTTATATCATTATACAAATATTTATATTTTAGTTATCATATACTATGATAACAGCACACTCTAAAATGCCCAATTGTATTACACCACTATAGAGAAAGAACGTGTATTAACAATTTTTCTTTTGGAAAATTAATGTCATAATTAGTGGAAACCAAAGTCATAGTATATACTAAATATTTATAATTAAATATCTCATTAAAAAAAAGATGTCAGGGCTAGATTGATTTGATAGATTTTACTATGACAATAGTTTGAACTAGAGATATTATATAAGAAATGTAGATATAATCAAAATTGAAAATAGCTTATCAAGACTAGAAACAAAAGATAGAAAAGTTGTTGAAGAATATATTAGATTGATTTTTTATTTGAACAATTTATGGTATTGAATGAAAATATAACTCCATGGTATGTAGTATTGAATGAACCTTATAATTGCAAGTAGTACTCTGATCAAATTATCAGGCAAAATGTTATAGATGGGAAATTAGTAGTATCTTGCAATAATGTCACTTTTTGCTCTTGCTCTCACGAATTTGTGGAACATGTTAATATTTATGTGCTCGAGTATTTTTCTTCTCAAAATTAATATTGATATTTACATATATATGCATAAATATATATGTGCATATACATTTCCTTACACAAACACACACATTTATACATCCATATACATTACTATACATTATATATCAGCATACACATTTTTGTACTTTTGTATATATTCAGAAATGTATCTACATTTTCAAAGTAGTGTGTATATACTCATAAGCATGCATCTACTACTGTACACCCACACAAACACACTCATATACCTCTATACATAATGTATTTTTAAATTTACACATGAAACTATTATATATATTTGTGTGTGTGTGTGTGTGAATGTATTTAAAATTTTTCATTTTGAAAACTTAATTAAAATAAAATATTATATATTATACACAATTTATAAAATATTGTAAATTCTTTATATTTAAAACAAATATTTGTTTGTATGCGTGTGTGTGAGTGAGTGAGTGTGTGTGTGAAGTATTTTTTTTGCGTAAAATATAATTGTGAATTAAATATATGAGCGTCTATTTTATTCAAATAGTTGTTTTTTTAATATTTATATTAAAATAACTATCATTATACTCATATAAAGAAATGAAGTTGCCATATTTGTAAATTCTTTTAGTTTTACAATTATGTTAAAAATTCAAATATAGTTCATAAATAGATAATATTGTTTTTGTTTTTCTATATAATTTTTTTATTAAAATATTAGTTTCTGATAAATTGCAAACTATTATTTATTATTATTATTAAATTTTTAGAACCTTTAAAATTCAAATAAATATAATGTAGTGGATATGAATACATGCCTTTAATGTTTTGTAAAAAAATAATTATCTCTTTAATTATATTCAAACAAAACAGATTACCATATAAATACAAGATTAACTTTTTCTACAAGTAATTTTTTTTTTTTATTCAAAATATATAAATGACCATATAAATATATGAATTTGTTTTTTTAAATAATTATTTTTAGATTTTTTTTCAAATTTAATATATTACAATGTTTTTTTTGTAATTAATAGATACATTTCAAACATTGTTTATTTATAATACATATAACATATTGAATATTATGATGTACAAATTTTATTTTTAAAGTTTTTTCTTTGTAAATTGAAACTACATCACTTATATATTTTAGAAATTTATTATAATATTTATTACATAAATATATTGTTATTTGTTTTGAAATTTACAAAATGAATTTTAACAAAAGAACATTTTAATTAGAAATCAATTTTAGTTAAATGATATTAAGTGAAACAAAAATACAAATACTAAACATATTAAATCATAATGATTTATACAAACATATAAAAATACAATAAAAAAACATTTGAGGTTAAAAAAATTAAATTTAAGTTCCTAAAATATATGGGAAAATGATAGAAATTTATACAATATCCAAAAAAAACATGTATGAATGAGTTAAATGATATGAATCGATTTTAAGTTTCTAAAGCATGTAGTTATATATGTTGTAGATGTAGTTATATTTATTTTTTCATGTAAATATATATATTTAGACATTTGGCTATGTATAGGTATTGATATAGATAAATACATTTATATATAGTAATATGTTGATATACATATTGTTAAATACATTTATATATAGTTATATATATATATGTATATTAAATATATGTTGTCATATTTATATATAGTTTATGTTTATGTATACTATTTTTATAGTTATAGATATAGTAAAATACACAATATGTTAAATAGATTTATGTTTATGTATACTATTTATGTATACTATTTATATATAGTTATGTATATTGATGTATATATCAAGTCGAAAATCATTATACTATTTATGTATATTGTTTATGTATACTGTTTATATATAGTTATGTATATTAATGTAGATAAATACATTTATATATATAATTGCTAAATACATTTATATATATATATATATGTATATTAAATATACGTTGTTATATTTATATATAGTTATGTTTATGTATTCTGTTTTTATAGTTATAGATATAGTAAAATACACTTATATAAGAAATTTGAATTATATCACACATGCATATTGATGTATAGTTATGTTTAAATACAATTATATAAAATACACTTATGTTTATATATACTATTTAATTATACTGTTTATATATAGTTATGTATATTGATATAGATATTAAGTTGGTATACCTTATACTATTTATGTATACTATTTATGCATACTGTTTATATATAGTTATGTATATTAATTTAGAGAAATACATTTAAATATAATAATATGTTGATATACATATTGTTAAATACATTTATACATAGTTATATGTCTATATATGTGTATGCATATTTAATATACGTTGTTATATTTATATATAGTTATGTTTATGCATACTATTTTTATAATTATAAGTATATTAAATATGCTTATATAAGAAATTTGAATTATATCACACATGCATATTGATGTAAAGTTATGTTTAAATACCCTTATATAAAATAAACTTATGTTTATGTATAAAATTTATGTATACAGTTAATATATAGTTATGTATATTGATGTAGATATCAAGTCAGCATACCTTATACTATTTATGTGTACTATTTATATATAGTTATGTATATTAATGTAGATAATTACATTTATATATACTAATATGTTGATATACATATTGTTAAATACATTTATATATAGTTTTGTGTATATATATATATATATATATTTATATTTATATATATATATATTAAATATACGTTGTTATATTTATATATAATTATGTTTATGTATACTATTTTTATAGTTATATATATTGTAAAATACACATATAAGAAATTCAAATTATATCACACATGCATATTGATATATAGTAATGTTTAAATACACTTATATAAAATACACTTATGTTTAGGTATATGATTTATATATAGTTTTGTATATTGATGTAGATATCATGTCGGCATATCAGCTATGCACCATCAACATCCACACAATGAGAACGCATTACATCACAGATGCTTGAAGTATTTATACGAAAAATTTTATATAAGCAATCCAAGCATACAATTGTGATTATAGAAGAAGAATTTCAGAAAAAAAATTAATAGAATCAATACGCAAACTCTTCCATTAAGATAATAGATGAAAAATTGGGTAGAAAATGTACCTCAAATCAATAACAAATTATTGCATAATCTTCAAATAAATTTTGATGCATTGGTAATGAGATATAGATGGTGGACTACGGAGGATATGTGCTTCACTTATTAGAGTTGTCTCTAGAGTCTCAACAAGTGATTATATACATTACCAAAATATTTATATTTTTAATTATAAAATCATTAAATAAACAATATATATATAAAATACAAAAATGCTCATTTATTTTATTTTCCATCAAAATTTTTTCATGAAAATTAATGTGTGTAACAAGGTACACATGAAAAATAAGCACCTTACAATTTATTATTATAATATTATTAAATAATAAATATATAAACAATTTAAAAAGATATATGTTTAGCCTTATGAAAAAAATATCAAATAGCTACAAAATTAATAAACTTCATATAATAAGACATACATGAAAAGTTGATTTGTCTTCTAGCCACTCTCCTAAGAGTTATAAAATACTTTAATATTATATAATATATAAAAATTTATATTTTATGGTTATAAATTTTTATGAATTCATATTAATTTTTATGAAGATAATATGAAATACTTTTAAGGCATAAAATTTCATATTATTTGATATCATTAATAATTTTTAAAATTCAAAAAAATTTTAAAGTGAGAAGATAATTAAAAAAAGTTATATTTATTATTTTAAAAAAGACTTAATGTTAAAAGCTAATAGTAAAAATATTATTCAATTATTTAATTCTTATAAATTTTAGCAAGAGCAAACATCTACGTATTTATTTTTATATATTTATTTATTTTCTTTTAACTTTATTGAAAAAATTTATATTTTTATTATATTTCAATATTTTCATATTTTGTATAAATTATTTTTTTAAAAGTTTCTTATAATTATAATATTTTTTTATACTTATAATAATATTAATATTTACTAGTTTATTCGTCAATTCAAATATTTTTGAATTTTTTTTATTTTATCATACAATTAATTATTTTACATTTATATTAATAGAAATTTTAATGTATGTTAATTTAATTTTTAAAATATCGAAAAAATTTATTATACTTTTTGAATTAATTATTTAATATTAATTTAATACAAATTTTTTTGTTTCTTAATTAACAATTTTAGAAATTTTTTTTGTATACTTTTTTTAAAAATTAATACATAAAAAAATAGTTATTCTAGTCCTTATTAATATAATTTTTTTGTATTTTTATATTTTTATATTATTTATTTATTATATCCCTTTTTTAAAATTTTATGGGGAGAAAGTATCTTTCAAGTATCGCTCATCTATAGACCATTAACCTATATTTAATAAACTAAAATAAATAAAATATTAAAACTAATAGTAAATTAAAAAAAATTAAATAATTAAATATTGGCTAGAAAAATTTTGTCGCTAAATTCGTCCATATGTTTGAGATTTAATTAGCTAGGGAAGTTCTGTCACTAAATCTGTCGCTTTATCCCGGATTTAATTTGCTAGGGAAGTTCCATTGCTAAATTTGTCGATATATTCTGGATTTAATGAATTAGGGAAGTTAAGTTACTAAAATCCGTTGCTATTTTAAGAATGTAATTGGCTAGGGAAGTTTTATCTCTAATAACCATCACTATATTCTGTATGTAATTAGATAAAAAAATTCCATCACTAAATTCATCACTATATTTTGGGATATAGTTAGCTAGAGAAATTTCATCACTAAAATCCATTACTATGTTCTAGATGTTATTAAGTAGGGAATTCTATAGTTGAAATCTGTCGCTATGATATGAATGTAATTAGCTAGAGAAATTCCGTCGCTTAATCCATCACAAAATTCTGGATTTTATTGGCTAGGGAAATTTCGTTGCTAAATACGTCACTAAATCTATTGCTATATTCAGGATTTTATTAGCTATAGAAATTCCGTCGCTAATCTGTAACTAAATTCCCCGCTTTTCTTGAGCAGAATTTACGAAAATATTCTGTTGCTAATCCATTGCTAATCCATTGCTAAATTCACTAATTTTCTTGAGTGGAATTAATGTAAATATTCGATCGCTAATCCATCTCTAATCCATTACACATTTTTATTTCAATAAAAAATCATAATTCCAATGCTATTCCCTAGCTAATCTCTCGTAATTTAGCTAGGGATTGATCCCTAGCTAAAATTCCCTATCTAAATAAATATGTTCGTGTAGTAAATTAGATAGATAGATAGATAGACATATAGACATATAGACAAATAAACATATAGATATATAGACATTTAGATGAATAAATTGTTATATAAACAGATATACAGATAGATAATTAGACAAAGAGACATATAGATTGATATATAGATAGATAGATTAACAAATAGAAGATATAGATAGATAGATAGACATGTAGATAGATAGATTGTTTGATTGATTGATCGATAAATTGATAGATATTTAGAAGAAATATATATAGATATAGGCAGATAGATAGATAGATAGGCAAGCAGATAGATAAATAAATTGATAGATAGATAGATAGAATGATATACAAATTGATAGATATTTAAATAGACAAATAAAGAGAAAAAAAGAGAGATTGATAGAATGAAAATTCGATAGATAGATAAACAGATAGATAGATAGACAGATAGACAGATAGACAGATAGACAGATAGATAGATAAACAAATAGACAGATAGATAGATAGAAAAATAGATAGATAGATAGACAGATATATAGATAGACTATTATATAGATAAACAAATAGATAGATATACAGATAATGATGTAGATAGGTAGACAAGCAGACAAGTAGTCTGATAGATAGATAAATAGTGAAACAAATTGATATATAGATAGATAGATAAACAAATAGGCAATTAGTCATTTTTACAAATAGACAATTATATAGATAGACATATAGACAGATGGACTGAAAGACATATAGACATATAGATAGATGGACTGAAAGACATATAGACATATAGACAAATCGGAAAATAGACAAATAGACAATAGGCAAATAAAAATATATATAGATAGATCAATACACCGAAAGATAGATATATATATAAACATATAAATAGATTGATAAAGAGAAATATAAACAAATAGATAGTCAAATAGCTAGATATATTGATAGATGGACATATAGATAGTTAGACAAATATACAAATTGACAGATAGACAAATAGACAAATATACAGATTGAGAATTACACAGATAGATATATAGATAGATTGATAGATAGACTGATAGATAAATAGATAGATAGAAAGGTAGCTAGATAAATAGATAGAGATATAAATCATTTGATAGATAGATAGATATATAGATAAACAGATAGATAGAAAGACAAATATACAAATAGATAAATATACAGATAGACAAATAGATAGATAGATAAATAGATAGATAGACAAATAGATATTTAGATAGATAGATTTTTTGATTGATAGATAGATAAATAGATAGAATAATAGACAGATAAATAGAGAGATAGATATAAAGAATTATAAATAGATAGATAGACATATAGATAAATAGACAAATAGAAAGATAGATAGATATCAATATAAACAAATAGACAATTAGAAAGATAGACTGATAGATAGATAGAAATAAATAAAGATAGATAATAAAATAGACAAACAAATAGATATATCGATAGACAGACAGACATATTATTAGATAGATAAACAGATAGAAAGATAGATTGACAAATAGACAAAAGGACATAAAGACATAAAGACATATAGGCATATATTCTGATAGACAGATAGAGTGATAAAAAATAGACTGAATGATTAATAAATAAATAAATTTTTATACAGACAGACAGATAGATAGATAGATAAACAAATAAATCAATCAATCAATAGACAGATTGACAGATAGATAGACAAATAAACATAATGATAAATAGAAAAATAAAAAGATAGATAGATATACATATAAACAGATAGACGATTAGAAAGATTGACTAATAGATATATAGAAATAAAGAAAGATAGCTAGATAAATAGACAAATAGATAAATATAGATAGACAGATAGATATATAGATAAATATACAGATAGATAGATAGATAGATAGACATATAGATAGATAGATAACTAGACAGATAGACATAAAGACATAAAGAAATAGAGATATATAGACATATATTCTGATAGATAGATAAGTTATAAAAAATAGACTGAATGATTGATAAACAAATAAACTGATAGATAGACAGACAAAAATGATAGATTGATAAATAGATAGACAAATATATAAATTAATAAATAGATAGATAGACAAATTGATAGACATATAGAAAATAGACAATAGAAATATAGATATATATTCATATAAATAGATAGATAATTAGAAAGATAGACTGATAGATAAATAGATAGATAGATAGATAGTTAGATAGTTAGATAGATAGATAGATAGACAGATAGAAAGATAAACAAAAAGATAGATAGACATATAGACAGATAGACATATAGATAGACAAATAAATAGATAAATAGATAGATAGATTGATAGAAAGAGAAATAGACAAATATATAGATAAATATATAGATAGATAGACAAATATACAGATAGACAAATAGACAGATAGATAGATACATAAATTGACAACTAGATATATAGGCATAAAGAAATATATACATATAGACATATATACTTATAGACAAATAGAATAATTAAAAATTACACTGAATGACTAATAAACAAATAAACTAATATACAGATAGATAGATAGAAAGATAGATATATATATATATAATCATAGATCGATAGATTGGCAAGTAGATAAATAGATTAATAAATAGATAAACATATAGAATGATAGAATGATAGATAGATAGATAATCATATAGACAGATAGGCAGATAGAAAGATAAACATATAAATAGACAAATAGATGTAAAGATAGATAAATAGATAGATAGACAGATAAATAGGTGAATAGTATGTTGATATATATATATAGATAGTTAGACAATTAGGTAGATAGACAAATTGACATATAGAAATATAGACAAATTTTTAGAAAGATTGACATAGAAATAGGTAAATATATAGATAGGCTGATAGATAGAGAGATAGATAGATAGATACATAGATAGATATATTATTGATAAATTAGTATGTAGGTAGATAGATAAATAGATAGATAGGAGGAGAGATAAGTAGATATGTAGATAGGTAGATAGATATATAGATATATAGATAGATTGGTTGATTGATAAATAGATAAATAGATAAATAGATAATTAGGTAGATAGATAAATAGTTAGATATATAGATAGATAGATACAAAGAATTATAGTTATATTGGTTGATTATTTTTTTAATATATATATATATATATATATATATATATAAATAACAAATAAACAAAAATACATATATATAGACAGATATATAGAAAAAAATATATATATATAGTTAGGTAGATAAATAGACAGATAGATGCATAGACAGATTATCAGATAGACAAATAGATAGATATACAAATATACTAATTGATAGATGGACATATAGATAGATAAAAATATAGATGGATAGAAAGATAGATAGAAAAATAGAGATAAAGATATACAGATAAATAAATAGACAAATTGACAGATAGATAGATTGATAGATAGACATATAGATATATTAAAAAATTGATAGATAAATAGATAGATAAATAGATATACATACATATAGATAGATAAATAGATAGATAGATTGATTTATTGATACATAAATTGTTATATATATATATGCAAATAGAAAGAAAGATATATATATATATATATATATATATATATATATATATATATATATATATATATATATATATATATATATATAGGAAAATCGAAAGAAGGATAGAGAGATAGATAAACATATAGACATATATACAAATAGAATGATAGAAAGATAACAAGATAGCCAGTTATATAGATAGAAAGATAGATATATAGACATTTTGATAGATAAACATATAGATAGATAGACAGATATACAGATAGATAGATATATAGATTGATAAATATATAGAGAGATAGATAGTTAGATAGATAGATAGTTAAACAGATAGATAGGTAGATATATAGATATAAAGATAGATATATAGATAGATCGAAGGCAAGTAAATAGATTGATAAATAGATAGATAGATAGTTAGATAAATCTAACTATCAATCTATCTATCAATCTATATATCAAGCTATCTCTGAATATATATATCAATTTATTTATTATTTATCTATCTATCTATTTGCCTATATTTATATCTATCTATCTATCTATATTTTTATTTATCAATATATCAATCTATACATCAATTTATTTATCTATTTATATATCTATTTGACTATTAGGCTATCTATATGTCTATCTATCTATATATCTTTATAACTATATATCTGTCTATCTATTTGTAATTTATTTATCTTTCTTTCTTTCTTTATATGTGTCTATCTATCTATTTATTTATACATCTGTTTAACTATCTGTCTGTGTATCTATCTACCTATCTACCTATTCATCTATCTATCTATCTATCTATAAGTCTATCTATGTCTATATATAATTGTATATAGTTTTATCTATCAATCTGTTTATCTATCTACCTATCTATCTAACTATATTTCTATTTAATAATCTATCTAACTATCTATCTATCTAGTAATTTGATTATCAATTTATTTATTTATCTGTCTTAATATATGTTTATATATATGTATCTATCTTTATATCTATCTATCTATTTGTCTATCTATCTATCTATCTAAATGTCTATCTATCTGCCTATCTATCTATCTATCAATTTGTCTATCAATTTATCTATCAATCAATTTGTCTATCAATCTATATATCAATCTATATATCAAGCTATCTCTGAATATATCTATCAATTTATTTATTATATATCTATCTATCAATCTATCTATTTGCCTATATTTATATCTATCTATCTATCTATATTTCTATTTATCAATATATCAATCTATCTATCAATTTACTTATCTATTTATATATCTATTTAACTATTCGTCTATCTATATGTCTATCTATCTATATATATTTATATCTATATATCTGTCTATCTATCTGTAATTTATCTATCTGTCTTTCTTTCTTTCTATGTGTCTATCTATCTTTTTTTTCTTTTTTAAGTTTGTTTTATTAATATTAACCCTCTCTTTTGGCGGAGGAATACCATTTTTACAACCTACTTGCTTGCTACCCAATGCCCTTTACACCCTTCATATCTTATATACCCCTATCGGGTATTATCTAATGAGACATGCATACAAATTAACAGTAATCATGCATTTCACTTGCATCAAAACATTTAAACTACTTGTGAATATGAATATGCTATGAGTAAAATCTTTGCTTTTTGTATATCATTAGTAACTTCAATGTGATCCTTTAATACTTTTTATTGCCTCTTATGTTGACCCTTATGCTGCCCTTTAAACTTTTCTGTTATTGCATCTCTTGGAGCCTCCAATAATGCCTCTTTAGCTATCCCCGAGCCTCTTTAACTGTCTTCCTAAACCTCTTAAAGTCTTCCATTTCCTGTCTTTTAGCTTATGATCTGAAACAAACATTCTTTCTCCCCTTCTCCCGATTAACCCTCCCCTTAACAAAGAATCTGGAAATAAAATAAACATCAACAACAACCACTTCTTCTTCCTTCCCGTTCCAGCACCTCGAAGTGGCAAAACCTCCTTTCTTGTCTTCACCACTACCAATATTGAGTTGTTTGCAATATTTCCTGCAAAACAGTAAAAATATACAAAAAAAACCCCCCCTCTATACTTGCATTTAATAACCTAACCCTAACTCATCTGCCCAATCTATATTTGCTACCTCACCATTACATATATAGTACAGACATTATATTTACCATCTAAACAAACAGCCCTTATTTTACTTAGATTCTGGAAGCTAAACAGAAAACACCCCTAGGACCCCTTCTCATTTTCAATTCTTTTTAGGACTAATGCTTGCAGCCTTTTCAAGCATCAACTACACCCAATCTTGAATCTGTGATCTTAAAAATGACAGAAACAAAGAAAACAAAACAAAATAGGTAAAACAGTAAAGCAATAAGGAAATAATCAATTAATAGTCCCCCTCAGGACTGGGGTGACCCTTATCTGAATATCTGCAGCAAAACCAAACCACAAGCTACACAAAAAAAGGAACAGCAACACAAGATTTTAGCTAAGGAAATAATCTTGAAAGGAATAGCAATAAGGAAACCAATACCTTGCACTATTACCTTGCCCTATTTCCTTGTCCTATTACAGCAGCAAGAACAGCAGCTAAACAAGGAATAGCAGAATTATCCTTATTTAAGATTCACTGTGGCTTTGTTATATAACAGCGTTTATATAGCAGCGTAAAAGTCAGAATACATATTATGATATTATCTTAGCAAAAGTCAAGATACATATTTTAAAGTACGCATTATTCCCGCCCAATCCATCAGAAAGTTGAGACTTTGTTATACCTTCGTGATCTGTTTATTTGTTCTAATATAAGGAAAACCCATTTTATCTAAACATGCAATTCCCTTTAGTTTGTTTGGCATTAGTTTCTCATTATATTCTATATCTCCTCTGGTGGTACCTATTTTAGATAGACTGTCCGCTAGATTATTAGCTTCTCTATATATATGTATTATTGAGGCCTTCAGTTCGTCCATAAGACCAAGAATTACTTCTAGGTCCTCTTCATTCCTTCATAATATTTTCTTATTGATTACTATATCAACTAGTAATTTTGAGTCTACCTGAACTTCAATGTTTTTAAAGTTAAGCTGCTTACATATCTCTAACCCTGATTTTAATGCTCTGATTTCAGATTCTAAAGCCGAGGAGGCTCTACTAGATCTGGTGAAAGCTCTCTGTACTGTCTCTGTATGATCTCTTATTACCCCGCCTCCTCCTGCTATTCCAGTGTCCCTGCTAAAACTCCCATCCATATTAAGTGAGAGTTTACCAACCGGTGGAGCATTCCACTGTATACATTTAGCCTATTGCTGTTTTAAAACTTTATATGTGAGATCCCATTCTTTCTCAAGCTTCTTTTCTTGTTTCATTTCCTGAATAACTATCGGTTTTATTAGTGATATATTACATATCTCCTTTCTAATATGTTTTATAATTTCTGTTAAATTCATCCTTATATTTTCGAATTTACTTTTGTTTCGAGATTTCCATATACACCAAATAATTAGATGTGGCAGTTTTTGGTTGAGCCATTTCCTGGTGGGGCTTTTCATGTTCTCCTTTTCCCATTTTTTAACTTTATCTATTAATCCATCATCTATTTTACATATTCTTTTTTCCCCTTCCATTTCTTTCCATATTTCTGCTGCGATGGGACCATTAGAAAGCAAATGATCAGTGGTTTCAACCACTTGTGAATAGCATTCGCATCTTGATGCGATGTTTATTCCTTTCTTTTGTATATTTTTATCTACCGGTATAGCATTCATTAAATCCTTCCATGTGAAGGAGTGCATTTTTTGCGGTATGTTTTCTTGCCATACCCATTTAAATAGAGTTTGAGCCATTTTTTTTCTTTCTGACCAAGTCTTTTGGCGACTTGAGGGAAAAGTTTCCTTGTGGTGTTAACGTCCATTTCCAGCCATTCCTCTTTTGTATAGAGTGTTAGTCTACTAATTCTTTTTGTTTTACCATTGACTTCCAACTGTTCGAGACTTTCTTAGTGGTCTTATTCTTGTTATCTAAATATCTTGCCCGCATATATTTAGCCCAAAGATTATCACTTTCTTTAAGTCTCCACCAGCTTTTATAGTCCCAGGCAGCTGCCGAGTCCTGGAGGCTCATTAGACCTAATCCTGCTTCCTCTTTCGGATACAAATACTTTTCCATTCCTTCCAATGTAGTTTATTTCTGCCTTGTTTTTTACCCCATAAGAAGTTGGCCATTTCCGATTCGAGTTTTTTAATAAATTTCTTAGGGGGGTGTATCACTGATAATATGTGCGTTAGCGTGCTTTGTAATACATGTGACAGCAGCATTATCCTCCCCCCAAATCCCAGTAACTCTTCTTTCCATCCTGCTATTTTCTTTCTTAGTTTGTCTTGAAGGTAACTTAGATATTCTTCCTTCAACCTCCCCTCATATATCGGACAACCTAAATACATTAATGCCCCTTTAATTTCTGCAAATCCTGTAATACTTTTTATTTTATCTACTAACTTTAATTTTGCATTTTTAGCAAACATGAACTGACATTTACTTTTATTAACCATTTGGCCTGTCTCTTTTTCAAAAATTTGGAGAAGATCCATAAGATTCATTAAAGACTTTATGCTAGCATTTGTAAATATTATAAGGTCATCTGCATAAGCTAAACAGCTTATTCTGGGTGTATTCCATGGTTGTCTGAATGATAATATATTACCTTCGGATATTTTCTTATTCAAGTTACGTATTAACAATTCTAAATAGATATCAAAAAGAAGAGGGGATAACGGATCCCCTTGCCTTAAACTTTTATTTGGTTTAAATTCCTCACTTAACTTACCATTTACCAAGACTCTTACCCAAGTACTTGAAATGCATCTATATATTAGATCTATGGTCAGCTCAGAAAAGCCGAACCTTCTTAACACAAAGCAAAGGGTATCACATTTTGCTCTATCGAAGGCTTTCGATAGATCTAATTTGACCACTAAGTTTTTTCCTCTAGACTTACTTCCTATCTCTTTCATCATTTCTGATGCAAGCTTTATATTTTCTATCATTAATCTATTTTTAACAAAGCCCGTTTATTCCTGAGATATTATTGAAGGTAAAATTAAGCTCAGCCTATTTTGTAATATTTTTGCCAGTATTTTATAAATAGCATTGCATAAACTTATTGGTCTATAATCCTCACATTTCTGTGGTGATTCTTTTTTTGGAATTAATACTATAAAAGATTTTGCCCATGCTTTTGGGATTTCCGCACCTACAAAAAAAACTTGTAATTGCAGGGACTAGCTCAGTTTTAATCGTATCCCAGTTTACCTGAAAAAAATAATTGTTCCAACCATCAGGTCCTGCTGCACTATCTTTATCCAGACTAAAAATAGCCTCTTTAACTTCTGGTTCTTCTAGGATCAATTCCATTAATTGATTTTGAGCTTCCATAATGGTCGCCCTAATCTCTTGCATTAGAGAATTATCTGTCCTACATGACTGACTACATAGTTGATTTTCAAAGAAATTTTTAAAGAGAGCTACTATTTCCTTTTCATTTTCTACCCATTTTCCTTCTTTGTTTATTAGAACTTTAATTTTATTTTTTTGAGATTTTATTTTAGAGATACTATAAAAAAATTTGGTATTACGATCCCCATCTTTTACCCATTTTATGTTTGCTCGTTGTTTCCAGTAAATTTCTTCCAAGTGTAGTTTCAATCTCAGTTCTCCTTTAGCCTTACTAAATTCTATCAGAGTTTCATTATTATTAGTGGAGTCAAAATCTTGCTCCAGCTTGGCTACTTTTTCTTTTAGTTATTTAGCTCCTGATTTAATTTCCCAAAAACCTCTTTATTCCATGTTTTTAAACAAGCTTTTAGCCTCATAAGTTTAATTGATAGAACTTGCATCGGTTTACCCTCTGTTGGCTCTTTCCAAGATTCTCTAACAAGTCCTGCAAAGCTCGCATGCTTTACCCACATATTTTGAAATTTAAAATTAGATGTATTACCCTGGTTTTTTTGAATCGTGATAAGCAGTGGGCTATGGTCAGAGCAAGTTCTATTTAGGTGTCTAAGCCCCATAGTCCCTTGTGAGGTGACCCACTTTGTGTTACACATAATCCTATCCAGTCGAGCCCAGATGACTCATCTTTTTTTCCAATTATTACACCAGGTATATCTCGAACCATTGAAATCTATTTCCATTAGATTGGTAATGGCTATTGTGTCATTAAATTGCTTCATTGCTACCTTATCTATCTATCTATTTATTTATAAATATGTTTAAATATCTGTCTGTGTATCTATCTACCTATCTACTTATTCATCTATCTATCTATCTATAAGTCTCTCTATGTCTCTATATAATTGTCTATAGTTTTATCTATCAATCTGTCTATCTATCTATCTATCTATCTAACTATCTTTCTATTTAATAATCTATCTATCTATCTATCTATCTAGTAATCTGATTATCTATTTATTTATTTATTTATTTGTCTTAATATATGTTTATATATATCTATCTTTTTATCTATCTATCTATTTATCTATCTATCTATATATCTAAATGTCTATCTATCTGCCTATCTATCTATCTGCCTACCTATATATCAATTTGTCTTTCAAATTATCTAACTATCAATTTGTCTATCAATCTATATATCAATCTATATATCAAGCTATCTCTTAATATATCTATCAATTTATTTATTATATATCTATCTATCTATTTGCCTATATTTATATCTATCTATATATCTATCTATATTTCTATTTATCAATATATCAATCTATCTATCAATTTACTTATCTATTTATATATCTATTTATCTATTCGTCTATCTATATGTCTATCTATCTATATATCTTTATATCTATATATCTGTCTATCTATCTGTAATTTATCTATCTGTCTTTCTTTCTTTCTATGTGTCTATCTATCTATTTATTTATAAATATGTATAACTATCTGTCTGTGTATCTATCTACCTATCTACCTATTCATCTATCTATCTATCTATCAATAAGTCTCTCTATGTCTCTATATAATTGTCTATAGTTTTATCTATCAATCTATATATCTATATATCTATCTATCTAACTATCTTTCTATTTAATAATCTATCTATCTATCTAGTAATCTGATTATCTATTTATTTATTTGTCTTAATATATGTTTATATATATCTATCTATCTTTTTATCTATCTATCTATTTGTCTATCTATCTATCTATCTAAATGTCTATCTATCTGCCTATCTATCTATCAAATTGTCTTTAAAATTATCTATCTATTAATTTGTCTATCAATCTATCTATCAATCTATATATCAAGCTATCTCTTTATATATCTATCAATTTATTTATTATATATCTATCTATCTATTTGCATATATTTATATCTATCTATCTATATTTCTATTTATCAATATATCAATCTATCTATCAAATTATTTATCTATTTATATATCTATTTAACTATTCGTCTATCTATATGTCTATCTATCTATATATCTATATATATATATATATATCTGTATATCTATCTGTAATTTATCTATCTATCTTTCTTTCTTTCTATGTGTCTATCTATCTATTTATTTATAAATATGTTTAACTATCAGTCTGTGTATCTATCTACCTATCTAACTACTCATCTATCTATCTATCTATCTATAAGTCTATATATGTCTCTATATAATTGTCTATAGTTTTATCTATCAATCTGTCTATCTATCTATTTATTTATAAATATGTTTAACTATCTGTCTGTGTATCTATCTACCTATCTACCTAATCATCTATCTATCTATCTATAAGTCTATATATGTCTCTATATAATTGTCTATAGTTTTATCTATCAATCTGTCTATCTATCTACCTATCTATCTAACTATATTTCTATTTAATAATCTATCTATCTAGTAATATGATTATCAATTTATTTATTTGTCTTAATTTATGTTTATATATATCTATCTATCTTTTTATCTATCTATCTATTTGTCTATCTATGTAAATGTCTATCTATCTGCATATCTATCTATCTATCAATTTGTCTATCAATTTATCTATCTATCAATTTGTCTATCAATCTATATATCAAGTTATCTCTTAATTTATCTATCAATTTATTTATTATATATATATCTATCTATCTATTTGCCTAGATTTATATCTATCTATCTATCTATCTATATTTCTATTTATCAATATATCAATCTATCTATCAATTTATTTATCTATTTATATATCTATTAACTATTCGTCTATCTATATGTCTATCTATCTATATATCTTTATATCTATATATCTGTCTATCAATCTGTAATTTATCTATCTTTCTTTCTTTCTTTCTATGTGTCTATCTATCTATTTATTTATAAATATGTTTAACTATCTGTCTGTGTATCTATCTACCTATCTACCTATTCATCTATCTATCTATCTATAAGTCTCTCTATGTCTCTATATAATTGTCTATAGTTTTATCTATCAATCAATCTATCTATCTATCTATCTTTCTTTCTATTTAATAATCTATCTATCTATCTAGTAATCTGATTATCTATTTATTTATTCATTTGTCTTAATATATGTTTATATATATCTATCTATCTTTTTATCTATCTATCTATTTGTCTATCTATCTAAATGTCTATCTATGTACCTATCTATCTATCTATCAATTTGTCTTTCAATTTATCTATCTATCAATTTGTCTATCAATATATCTATCAATCTATATATCAAGCTATCTCTTAATATATCTATCAATTTATTTATTATATATCTATCTATCTATTTGCCTATATTTATATATATATCTATCTATCTATATTTCTATTTATGAATATATCAATCTATCTATCAATTTATTTATCTATTTATATATCTATTTAACTATTCGTCTATCTATATGTCTATCTATCTATATATCTTTATATCTATATATCTGTCTATCTATCTGTAATTTATCTATCTGTCTTTCTTTCTTTCTATGTGTCTATCTATCTATTTATTTATAAATATGTTTACCTATCTGTCTGTGTATCTATCTACCTATCTACCTATTCATCTATCTATCTATCAATAAGTCTCTCTATGTCTCTATATAATTGTCTATAGTTTTATCTATCAATCTATATCTATCTATCTATCTAACTATCTTTCTATTTAATAATCTATCTATCTATCTAGTAATTGATTATCTATTTATTTATTTGTCTTAATATATGTTTATATATATCTATCTATCTTTTTATCTATCTATCTATTTGTCTATCTATCTATCTATCTATCTAAATGTCTATCTATCTGCCTATCTATCTATCAATTTGTCTTTCAAATTATCTATCTATTAATTTGTCTATCAATCTATCTATCAATCTATATATCAAGCTATCTCTTTATATATCTATCAATTTATTTATTATATATCTATCTATCTATTTGCATATATTTATATCTATCTATCTATATTTCTATTTATCAATATATCAATCTATCTATCAAATTATTTAATCTATTTATATATCTATTTAACTATTCGTCTATCTATATGTCTATCTATCTATATATCTATATATATATATATCTGTATATCTATCTGTAATTTATCTATCTATCTTTCTTTCTTTCTATGTGTCTATCTATCTATTTATTTATAAATATGTTTAACTATCAGTCTGTGTATCTATCTACCTATCTAACTACTCATCTACCTATCTATCTATCTATAAGTCTATATATGTCTCTATATAATTGTCTATAGTTTTATCTATCAATCTGTCTATCTATCTATTTATTTATAAATATGTTTAATCTATCTGTCTGTGTATCTATCTACCTATCTACCTACTCATCTATCTATCTATCTATCTATAAGTCTATATATGTCTCTATATAATTGTCTATAGTTTTATCTATCAATCTGTCTATCTATCTACCTATCTATCTAACTATATTTCTATTTAATAATCTATCTATCTAGTAATATGATTATCAATTTATTTATTTGTCTTAATTTATGTTTATATATATCTATCTATCTTTTTATCTATCTATCTATTTGTCTATCTATGTAAATGTCTATCTATCTGCATATCTATCTATCAATTTGTCTATCAATTTATCTATCTATCAATTTGTCTATCAATCTATATATCAAGTTATCTCTTAATTTATCTATCAATTTATTTATTATATATATATCTATCTATCTATTTGCCTAGATTTATATCTATCTATCTATCTATCTATATTTCTATTTATCAATATATCAATCTATCTATCAATTTATTTATCTATTTATATATCTATTTAACTATTCGTCTATCTATATGTCTATCTATCTATATATCTTTATATCTATATATCTGTCTATCAATCTGTAATTTATCTATCTATCTTTCTTTCTTTCTATGTGTCTATCGATCTATTTATTTATAAATATGTTTAACTATCTGTCTGTGTATCTATCTACCTATCTACCTATTCATCTATCTATCTATCTATAAGTCTCTCTATGTCTCTATATAATTGCCTATAGTTTTATCTATCAATCAATCAATCAATCTATCTATCTTTCTATTTAATAATCTATCTATCTATCTAGTAATCTGATTATCTATTTATTTATTCATTTGTCTTAATATATGTTTATATATATCTATCTATCTTTTTATCTATCTATCTATTTGTCTATCTATCTATCTAAATGTCTATCTATTTGCCTATATATTTATCTATCAATTTGTCTTTCAATTTATCTATCTATCAATTTGTCTATCAATATATCTATCAATCTATATATCAAGCTATCTCTTAATATATCTATCAATTTATTTATTATATATCTATCTATCTATTTGCCTATATTTATATATATATCTATCTATCTATATTTCTATTTATAATATATCAATCTATCTATCAATTTATTTATCTATTTATATATCTATTTAACTATTCGTCTATCTATATGTCTATCTATCTATATATCTTTATATCTATATATCTGTCTATCTATCTGTAATTTATCTATCTGTCTTTCTTTCTTTCTATGTGTCTATCTATCTATTTATTTATAAATATGTTTACCTATCTGTCTGTGTATCTATCTACCTATCTACCTATTCATCTATCTATCTATCTATCAATAAGTCTCTCTATGTCTCTATATAATTGTCTATAGTTTTATCTATCAATCTGTCTATCTATCTATCTAACTATCTTTCTATTTAATAATCTATCTATCTATCTATCTAGTAATTTGATTATCTATTTATTTATTCAGTTGTCTTAATATATGTTTATATATATCTATCTATCTTTTTATCTATCTATCTATTTGTCTATCTATCTATCTATCTAAATGTCTATCTATCTGCCTATCTATCTATCAATCAATTTGTCTTTCAATTTATCTATATATCAATTTGTCTATCAATATATCTATCAATCTATATATCAAGCTATCTCTTAATATATCTATCAATTTATTTATTATATATATATCTATCTATCTATCTATCTGCCTATATTTATATCTATCTATCTATCTATATTTCTATTTATCAATATATCAATCTATCTATCAATTTATTTATTTATTTATATATCTATTTAACTATTCATCTATCTATATGTCTATCTATCTATATATTTTTATATCTATATATCTTTCTATCTATCTGTAATTTATCTATCTATCTTTCTTTCTTTCTATGTGTCTATCTATCTATTTATTTATAAATCTGTTTAACTATCTGTCTGTGTACCTATCTACGTATCTACCTATTTATATATATATATATATATATATATATAAGTCTATTTATGTCTCTATACAATTGTCTATAGTTTTATCTATCAATCTGTTATCTATCTATCTATCTATCTAACTATATTTCTATTTATATTCTACCTATTTATCTATTTATCTATGTCTATCTAGCTATTTTTGTATCAAACTATGTATCTACCAGTCTATCTATTGGTCTATGTATCAACCTATTTATCTATTTATCTAACTATCTATCTATCTGTTTATCTTTCTTTATATCTATATGTCTATTCATCTATCTCTCTATTATTCTATATATCTTTATATCAATCATTCTATCAATCTATCAATCTAATTTTCTATCTATATAAGTATTTTTCTATCTTTCTATCTGTCTGTCTGTCTGTCTATTTGTCTATCTCTATATCTATCTGTTAGTCTATCTATCTATCTATCTATCTATCTACTATTTCTCCTTATGTTAATCTATCTATCCATCTATCCATCTATCTATATATTTGACTATTTTTCTATCTATTTATCTGTCTATCTATGTATCTATCTATTTGTTTATCTATCTATTTATCAATTTCTCGATCTATATTTCTATCTATCTATTTGTCTATCTATCTATCTATCCAATTGTATTTAATTCTATCTGTCTATCTATGTATTTATCTGTCTATCTATCTATATGTCTACCTATAAATCAATCTATTTGTCTATCTATCTCTCTATCTCTCTATCTATCTATCTATTTGTCTATTTATAGGTCTATCTATCTATCAATCAATTTGTCTATCCATCTCTTTATCTATTTATCTATCTATTTGTCTATCTATTTGTCTGTCTATTTTTGCCTATCTATCTATCAATTTATCTGTGTATCTATCTATAGATATATAAGTCTATCTAACAATCAATCTATTTGTCTATCTATATTCTTATCTATCTATCCATCTATCTATCTACCTATCTATATATATATATGTGTGTCTATTTATCCATCTATCTATCTATCTATCAATCTATTTATTTGTCTAAATTTTTATCTATCTAACTATCAATCTATTTGTCTATTTATCTATCTGTGTGTCAATCTGTCTATCAATGTATCTATCTTTCTATTTGTGTATCTATCTATCTATCTATCTATTTCTCTATCTATCTATTTATCTATCTAATTATCTTTCTATTTAACTATTTATCTTTCTGCCTAATAATTTATCGATCTATCTATCTATATACCAATCAATCAATTTTACTATGTTTCTCTTAATAAATCTATCTATCTGTCTATCATTCTATCTATCAAAGTGGGTATGAATTTGACTATCAATCTTTCTATCAATATATTTATCTATCTGTAAATCTATGTGTCTATCTTTCTTTCAAAAAATCTATCTATCAAAATCACTATTTATTTGTTTATGTATCTATCTTTCTATATATCTTTCAATTTGTCAATCTTACTATCTATCTGTTTGTCTATATATCTTTCTATCTATCTATCTGTTAGTATTACTATATATCTATTTGTTTGTTTATCTATCTATCTATCTACATATCTATTTATCTATCTATTTGTCTATTTATTTTTCTATCTATATATATATCTATCTATATATTTTTTTATCTATCTATATAATTATTTGTCTATCGATCTATTTTTCTATCAATCTACCATTGAATCTATCAATAAATCTCTATATCTATCTATATTTTTGTGTCTCTCTATCTATTTATTTATTTGTATATCTATCTATCTGTCTATCTATCTATTTGTATATCTATCAGTCTTTCTGTATATCTATCTATCTATCTATTTATCTATCTATCTATTTGTTTGTCTATATATTTTTAAATCTATCTATATATTAATCTTTCTATCTGTCTACCTGTCAATCATTCTGTCTAACTATCTATGTATTTATCTATATATTTAGCTACATGTTTGTCTATCTATATATCTATCTATATGTCTATCAATATGTCTATCTAAATGTCTATTTATTAATCTATCTATTAGTCTATCGATCTATCTATCTATCTATTTATCAATAAATTTATCAAACTTTTTATCAATCCATGCATCTATCTATCTAAATAACTATCTATCTCTCTTTATATAAATCTAACTATCTATATATTTATTTGTCTTTCTTTTTTTATATCTTTCTAACAGTCTATCTATCTATCAGTGTGTTTATCTATATATATGCCTCTATGTCTATCTATTTGTTTTATCGTCTGTCTATTTCTTTATCTTTCTTTCTATCTAATTATCTATTTACCTATTTATTTGTCTATCTATCTATCTATCATTCTATCTATCTATCTATCTATCTATCTATCTCTCTATCTGTCTGTCTGTCTGTATGTCTTTCTATTTGTCTGTTTATGATTTTGTCCATCTTTATGTGTATCGATATGTTTTTCTATCTATCTATTTATATATCTATATATCTATCTATATATGTTTCTATCAATCAATATATATATATATATATATATATATATATATATATCTCTCTCTCTCTCTCTCTCTCTGTCTATCTATCTATCTATATATTTGTCTATCTATTTATCTCTTTGTCTATCCGTCTTTATATTTTTTTATCTATCTATCTGTCTATCTATATATCTTTTTATATTTATAGTTATCTATATATTTATCTATCTATCTATATGTCTATCAATCTATCAATCCATCTATTTATCTATCTCACTATCTATATGTCTTTTTATCTATCTATCTATCTATCTATTTTTCTATCTGTCTGTCAATATATATATAATATATATATATATATATCTATCTTTCTATCTAATTATTTGTCTATATTTCAATCTATATGTCTATTTATATATTTTCTATCCATCTATCTTTCTATCTACCTATCTATCTGTCTATCTATTTCTCTATCTATCTATCGATCTATCTATCTGTTTGTCTGTCTTTCTATTTATCTATGTATCTATCTATATTTCTATCTATATATTTGTTTAATTTTTGGCTAATAATCTATCGATCTATCTCTCTATTTATCTTTCTATCTATTTTCCTATAAATTAATTAATCTATTAGTCTATCAATCTGCTTATCAATTCACCTATCAATCTATCTATCAATCTGTTTATCAATCTTTCTATTAATTCAACTATTTATCGATCTATGTATATGTGTATCTATCTTTCTTTCCATCTTTTTATCTCTTTGTATAATTAAGTGTATGTTTGTATAATTAAGTGTATGTTTGTCCATATATCTATATATTAGTCTTTTTTTCTATCTAATTGTCATTCTGTCTATCTATTTATATATCTACTTACCTATCAATCTATTTATTTATCTATCTATGTATCTATATTTCTATCTATCTATCTATCTATCTATTTATGTATCTCACTATCTATCTTTCTATTTATCTATCTATCTATATATCTATCTACCTATCTCTCTGTGTGTGTATTTCTATTTGTTTATATATTTATCTGTCTATCTTTCTGTCTATCTATCTATCTATATATTTGTCTATTTAATTTTATATCTATGTATCTATCTATCTATTTGTTTGTCTATCTATCTATTTAATTGTTTATTTATCTATCTATCTATCTAACTATCTATATGTCTATCTATTTTTATATCTATCTCTCTATCAATATCTATATATCTTTTTGTCTATTTATCTGACTATCTATCTGTCTATCTATTTGTCTATCTATCTTTTTATTTGACTTTCTATTTTTCAATCTATCTATATATCTATCTCTTTATCTATCTATCTATCTATTTATCTAAATGTCACTATATCTATCAATCTAATTGTCTATCTATCTATCTATCTATCTATATATCTATAAATCTTTCTGCCTATCTATTTGTCTATCTATCTATGTATCTATCTGTCTTTCTATTGATCTATCTATCTAATTATCTTTGTTTCTATTTATCTAGCTATCTAATCTGTCTAAATATCTATATATCTATATCTCTATCTATCAGTCTATCTATTTGTCTCTCTATATATCTTTCTATCAATCTATCTGTCTATCTATCTATCTTTCTATATGTCTATCTATCTATCAATTTATCTTTCTAATAACCTGTCGATCTCTTTTCTCTCTATCTATTTATCTTTCTATCTCTCTATCTTTCTCTCTATCTATCTATCAATCTATATGGCTATCAATCTATCTATCAATTTGTCTACCAATATCTCTATCAATCTATCTATCAATTTGATAATCAATATGTCTATCAATCATTATATCAATCTGCCTATCTATCTGTGGTTCTATCTATCTATTAGTTTATCTTTTTGTTAGTTTATCTTTCTGTTTGACTATCTGTTTGTCTGTCTAGTACAAATAAAATAGCCAATTTATCTCAAAATCATCTCAAACTTAATAACTTCATATTTATGTTTCTTGAAATAAAACACTTATATTTCGAATAATTTCAATATTCCTGCAATAGATGTCTCGTAGTGTGTGATTCCTTGTGATCTTTCTTGTGTTAGTGATGAGTGGACTTGTTGAATCAAGTTTAGTAATATTAAAACAATGATTTCATACTAATATAATAAGATCAACTTATAGCAATGTGTCATGGATACTCAAGCTAAGATAGTATAAAATATATGAACCAAACTTTTTTGAACATAATTACTATCAAGAATAATATTTTTAAAAACAAATAGCATGGTAATAATAATCCGAACATCTCTTTGCTATAAAAGTAGTAGTAAATGGCCATTCAAAGTAACTTCCTGCTCATGTGGAAAAGGATAGAAATAAAGTATTTCTTCTCTCTCTCTCTCTCTCTCTAAACATCATTGATGGTCATATTTTAATTTATCTGTTGAAGTTGTATGACTATATATAAATATTTGTATAATTATATATAAATAATTGTATAACTTTATAACACTATACTAATTAAATATAACTATATTTGTAAGTATGTATACATATATGTAAATCTATATATTTATTTATAACTTTATATATTTATGTAAAACTATTTGTATTGAATATATCTATATATAACTCTATGTTTAACTATATAAAAATATTTATAGTTATATATACTATATGTATAATAACATATAACTATAAATAATTGTATCTTATTATATGTATTACTATAAAAACTTCATACATAACTATATTTAAATATATAATTTACAACTTATATTTAAATATTAAATATATATATCTACATGTATAAATAAAGTTTAACTATATTTATACATGTATTTACCCTCAAATTTAGTGGTAAACAGTCATGGTTTGATAATCTTCGTAAGTTTCTACCTTCGAATCATCCATTTCAAAGAAATAGAACTACAATTCAAAAAAAATAAAATTGTGATGCCAGTTGCACTAGTAGTTCGTTCAGGAGATAATATTATAACAGAGATTCAGAGTTTGGGTTTGAAGAAGGTAACTGAAAAGTAAGCTACTAGAAGTAATGGACCAGGGAGCAAATTATTTGGCTGGAGGAAATATTGTATATTTTGGGACTTTCCCTATTGGGAGTCCAATTTAATTCATCGTAACTTAGATGTAATGCATATTGAAAAAAATGTTTTTGACAATGTTTTAAACACTGTCCTTAATGTAGACACAAAAACAACAGATACTTTAAAATCAAGACAAGAGCTCAATGATTATTGTCGGTGTCCTGAATTGAAAATGGATGAGGAAATAGGAAAATTCTCTAAAGCTTGCTACACACTTGATAAGAAGGCAAGACAGATATTGTGTGAATTGGTTTAAAATTTGAAATTCCCTGATGGATATGTGTCAAATATGGGTTGATTCGTGGATATGAAGAATCTTAAGTTATTTGGAATGAAAAGTCATGACTATCATGTATTTATGCAGAGATTAATACCAATTGCATTTCATTAATTACTTCCACTAAGTGTTTGGAAAGTCCTTACAGAACTTAGTTTGTTTTTCAAACAGCTAACTGCAACGAAAATCAAAATAGATGACATGGTGAGGCTGGAGAATGACATTCCACTTATTATTTGTAAGCATGAACGGATATTCCCACCGAGTTTTTTTGACTAGATCGAGCATTTTTGGGTCAATTTGGCATATGAAGCAAAGATTGCATGGCCAGTACAATTCAGGTGGATGTATCTTTTTGAAAGATAAATACATATAATTTGATGTGTTTTATTATTTAGTACATTAAGTATTATTGTAATTTAATCTAATTGAAACCTAACATTATGGATGTAGGTATCTTCATAAATTGATATTGAATTTTAGAAACAATGTAAAAGTTGAAGGTTCAATTTGCAATGCATATTTAGTAGAAGAAGCATCATCATTTTGTTCTTATTAGTTTGAGATCATGTTAATAAAAAGAATAGAAATGTGTCACGGAATTATGAACATCATGTGATGGTAGAAGGTGATTCATTTGACAAACTATCTATCTTCAAGCACCTTGGAAAAGCATTTAGAAGAGTAATGAAAATATATATGACAAATGAAGAGTACAAAGTAACCCGGAGCTATGTTTTACTTTATTCTGAAAAGGTTGCACCATATATTGAGTATGTAGACCCAAAATGGTTGCAGGTTTTATCATCGTTTAATTTTATCTTTAATAGGAATTATAAAAAATGATTTACTTTTTTTTCTCTCATTTTATATTTTTGTAGTATTTATGTTGAGCAATTAAAATATAGGCAACCAGCAATTTCCATCAATGATGTCGATTATATGCTAGAAACTAAATTTGCGAATTGGTTAAAAAATTATGTGAGTATAATTAAATTTTTTATTTTTGAATTATTTAATTTATTAGTATCTTTTATTTGTTAATATCATTTTTTTAATTTATGTCACAGGCAATTGAACATCAAATGGAGATTCAAATATTTTCATTCAGAATCTAAGTAAAGGTCAGTTTAGATTTGTGATAACCTATCCTGGGTATTTTGTTAATGGATATAAGTTTCACATAATCGGGCACGGTTCTTCTAAAATAATAATGAATAGTGGTATATGCATTAAAGGCTCATGTTATAGTGTAGATGAGATTGATTATTATGGTCAACTCAAAGATGTTATTTAGTTGGAGTATCTCAGACTCAAAAATAATAGGATTGTATGATTAAAATGCGAGTGGTTTGATACTATACGAAATGTGTGCTCAAAGATTCATTCGGATTATAAGCTAGTGGATGTTAACCATAAACACAGATATAATCGAATTGAGCCATTTATTATGGCAGTTCAAGCCACTCATGTATATTATTGTACATATCCGAGTTTATCTCATGATAAGAGAGATTGGTGGATGATTTGCAAAATCAAAGCTCGATCAAAATTTGAGTTACCAACATCGCAACAAAGAAGTGCATACTTAGAAATTGCACTAGCATTCTAAGAAAATGACAAATAATTTTGAGCTTGTGAATGTCGATGAAGATCCAAAAAATTTATGTGATTCAAATGGTGGCACAATAGAAATTGAAGATGATCAATTTCTATCTGAAGATGAGTTCAAACTTCTATCGGAATCAGACAAAATATCAGAAAATCCACTAGAGGATGATAGTGATGCCGATAATTAAATTGTTATAATAATATTATAAATTTAAACTATCAAAGACTTTTTATATTTTATTAAAATCTATCGGTGTGTTTTATTCGAAAAAGCATGCTTGTTCATCATATCCCTATTTTTTGTTCTATATTTTATTTTGTATAGTAGATGGTGCCTAAAGGACGTGGTCGTGGTGGAGGTGAGCGTGGACATAGAATTGAACTAAATTCATCTAGTTTGTTACATCATGTTGAAGAATCAGTACCATCTCATAGCCACCATATCTAGACTTCAATATCATAATCACCATCTCTATTTCTACCACCAATACTGAGACCTCTACTATCACCTTTATCAGATGTAAGCCCACCATCCATTATGCTTCCTGCACAAACTTTTGATCCATCTCTATCTTCTACACCACATTTTACACCGATTGTTCCATCATTTACAATACCAACAACATCATCAAATATTGTGTCTTCCTCTGTAATTAGTGTAAAGTTAGAAATTGAGATTGTGGATGAGAGGTAAAAGAAATATGTAAAAATGACTTGAAAAAATTTTTTGATATTACTGACAGTGGTTTTTTTATATTATTATGATTTGCTTGTTTTCAATGTTATTTATTTATTTGTACAGTTTTATTCCATCTCACATGTGTTCAACTATAATTACAAAGGCTTTCAAGAAAATTGCTGATTCTAAAGCTTTCTCCTGGAAGAAAGTTTCTGAATCGACAAAATAGTCATATTTTAATGGCTTTTAGGCAAAAATAACAAAACAAAAGAATTGAAAAATAATTATCTAATTACATAACTTTTATGTTGGTTATTATTCAAATAGCAAATAATTATGTTCTTGTTGTTAATATAAATTCTTTTGTCATTTTTCTATTTATAGAATCAGTGCACATGGGCATCCAAATTTGATGGAAAGATAAAGTCATTATGGAAGATCAAATCTGCTCAACGGTATTCTGATTTTGTCCAAAAATTAAATAAAATGAAAGAAATGCCTGAATTTATATTCGATGAAGACTGGCCCGAGTGGCTTAATTATTGGGAGGAGCCAGATGTGAAGAAAAAATCAGATATTGCCAGCAAAAATTGAAGAAGTGAGGTAGCTTGACTAGGTACAGGAATCTATCGACACACCGGAGGTTCAAAGTCGAGCATTGAGCACTCTCGAGATTTGGGACAAATATAAAATTCTAAACATATCTATATTTTGTGTTTGTCCAATAGTCCAATAAATTAAATCTCTGCATTGTTTTATTAATTTTGTTAAATTTTTTTATCATTTGTTTTTTTATGACTTAATAAAAACATATTCTAGGTAGGAGAATTAGGTCGAGATCGAGATGTTTCTGAAATTTTCAAGAAGATGCATGTGAAGAAAGTGGATGGTCAGTATGTTGACAACAAGTCTTAGAAGATTGCTGTAAAAAATTGTTATATTAAATAGATTTTATAAAACTACAGTACATTATGAAAATTATTTTGAATGCAAAATATTTATTTTATTTTTTATAAATCTAGGATCATTTTTTTCTCTATTTTATCTCATGACCTAAAGGAGGAATGTGTGACAGCTACTCATCAACAAGTTTAGGGTTATATGGACCTTCAACCAATTAACTATGATTCTATTTATTTGGAGACAATAGGAGGTCGAAAGAAGAAGCGAGTTTACAGAATCAGCTCTAAGGGAGTGGAATTTTGTTGTAGCAGTCATACCTCTAATTCATATCTCTTAGCAATGGTGGATGAGGCAGTTGAACAACAAGCATTGGAAACAAATGAACATATTGTAAATATGGAGACCGAAATGAAAAAGAAGGATGAGCAGATAACTAATTTGATGGAAGAAATGCAAGAAATTATAAATGTAATGCTACAGCCGATGTCCTATTTGGAGTCACAGTTAGCGGCATTGGCGCAACAGATAACATTCCGAGATCCAGCTGCGAATCCTCACAGGAGAGGCTAACATTCCCTACAAAGTATGAGGATGATTGAGTATGAGAATTATTTCTGAACTATTATTTATTTTTGTCTATGTGTAGCAAATAATTATGATATTTTTTTGCAGGTTTCAATTTTTCTTATTCTGGTTTTGTTCATTAATTTTTTGATTAACCAAATTATGAATCTTTACAGGATACATTATGTGAGACAAAAGAAAAAATCTTGATTCAAAGCATCCAGACATTACCATGGTCCTTCCAATGCATGGGTCCCATATTACCGATTTCAGCTTTATCAAAAAATGTCTAGCTTATATAATCTTTATTATTCTAAAAACATTTTATTTTTACACTATCTTTATCTCTAAACATAATTGATGGACATCTTTTGGATTTTTGTTGAAGCTGTATGACAATTAAATTTAATTTGTGTTTGTTCATGTCTATAATATTTGTTTTTATATATCTGTGAATATGTTTTTGTGTCTCTAAATTTTTTGGGTAGAGTTTTAACCTATTATAGGTATGTAAAATCCTATTTTCAGCAGCGGCAACGATGGCAGTGACAACATTGGTGGTGGCAGAAGTGGTAGCGGCGGCAGTAGTGGTAGTAGTGGCAGTGGCGGCAACAGTGGCAATAGCAGCATCGGCGATAGGGGCAGTAGCAGTAGCAGCAGCGGAGGCGGCATCACCGGTATCACCGGCAGCAGCGGAATCACCTGCAACACCGGTAGTGGCGGCAGAGGCGACATCAGTGGCCGCAGCGACAGCAATGGCAACAACGAAGGCAGCGGCGGTGGTGGCAGCAGGGGTGGTGGCGGAAGTGGCGGCGGCATAAGCGGTAGCAGCGGCAGAAGTGACAGTAGTGGCATTAGTGGCAGCAGCGATAGCAGTGACAACACTGGCATCAATGGCAGCCACGCCAATCACGGTGGTGGTGGGGTGGCAGCGACAACACTGGTAGCAGTAACAATGGAAGTGGCATCAGCAGTGGTAGTGGAAGTGGTAGAGGTAGCGGTAGCGACAACGACAGCGGCAGCGGCAATGTCAGCGACAGTAGCAGCAGGAGTGGCAGTGGTAGAGGGAGCATCAGCAATGGCAACAAATGTGGTATATACATACGTATATAGTCACTATATACATACATATAATACTATAATATTTTATGTACATATATACTGAGTATATATGTGTATTCAGTATATATGTACGCAAAATACTATAGTTTATATGTACATATACTGTAGTAATATATGTATGAGTGAAATGTTAGTATAGATGTACATATTTACTGTAGTAAAATATATTTATCAAAATATAGTTTTTCTTATTTAATTTGATTTGATTTGGTGGTTTGAATTTCGTACAGATATGGTACCGCATTGTTTCTCATTCGAAGCTTGTATAAGTGAAGACATATTTCAACAAATATGATACACCGCGACTCAGATAGCATTTTTGTAGTAGAAAGTTGGTGATCAGATGAGCAAAGGGAGAGAAAGCAATGTCAATGCATTGATAGATTATACTTTATTCAGAGTCGGTAGATACATTGATTAATATGATGTAATATAATTTTTATTATTTTTTGTTTTAGTTATTTTAAATATTATATTATAATAAGTTATTAAATGAATTTTTTTTGTTTAATTTAAAATTTTCATTTATAGTTTTTGTTTTTATTAAATTTAATTTAAAAATATTAAATTATTTAATTAAATTTTTGTTGAAACTCTATGACAATCAACTATAATTTTTTTTGTTGATGTCTATAATAACTATTTTTATATATCTTTGAATATATTTGTATTTATCCAAATTATTTGGGTAGAGTATTAGCATATTATAGCTAAGTAAATGCCTATTATCAGCAATGGTAGTCATGGCAGCGGCTGCAGCAGTGATAGTGATGGTAGCAGTGGCAGTAGTGCCAGAAGCAGCAACGATGGCAGTGGCAGCAGTAGCTACGGCGTCGGCAGCGGTGGCAGATGCGGAAGATGCGGCAGCAGTGACACTAACTGTAGGGGAGGTAGTGGAGGAAGCAGCATCATCAGTGATAGCGACAGCAGCGGAGGCAACGGCGGTAGCAACAGTAGTGGCGACGACAGAGGCAACAGCGATAGCAGTGGCAACAGAGGTAGCAGCGGCAGCAGCGACAGTGGTAGTGGTGATAGTGGAGGTAGCATCGGTAGTAGTGGCAACAGAGGCAGCAGCAGCAGTAGCGACAGTGGTAGTGGTGATGGTGGAGGTAGCAGCGGTAGTAGCGGCAGGGGCGGCAGCGAGCGGTAGGGGAGGCAAGGGCGGCAGCGAGCGGTAGGGGAGGCAAGGGCGGCAGGGGCAGTGGGAGTAGTAGGAACGACAACATATGCGGAATATATGTACGTATATAGTCAGTATATACGTACGTATAATTCTGCAGTATTTTATGTACATATATACTGAGTATATATGTACTCGGTATATATGTACGCATAATACTATAATTTATATGTACAAATACTGTAGTAATGTATGTACGAGTGAAATGCTAGTATATATGTAGATTTTTGCTACAGTAATATATATTTATCTAAACATAGTTTTTTTAATTTATTTTGATTTGATTTAGTGGTTTAAATTTCTTACAGATGTGGTACCGCATGGTTTCCCATATGGAGCTTATATAAGTGAACAAATTTTTTAACAGACATGAAGTACCATGACTTGGACAGTTTTTTCACAACGAAAAGTTGGTGATCGGAGGAGCAGAGTGAGATAAAGTAATATCAATGCATTTATAAATTATACTTTATGCACAGTCGGTAGATATATTGATTACTAAGATGTAATATAATTTTTGTTTTTTTTAGTTATTTAAAATACTGTTTTAGAATAAGTTATTCAATGAATATTTTTTGTTTAATTTAAAATTTTCATTTATAGTTTCTATTTTTTATTAAATTAAATATAAAAATATTAAATTAATTAATTAAATTTTAGTTTAAGCTGTATGACAATCAACTTTAATTTGGGTTTGTTCATGTCTATAATAACTATTTTTATATATCTATTAAAATATTTATGTCTTCAAATTTTTTTGGTAGAGTTTTAGCCTATTATAGGCATGTAAAAGCCTATTATCAGTAGTAGTAGCAGCGTCAGCGTTAGCAGCGATGCCATTGGCGTCAGCGGAAGGAATAGTGGCTCTAGTGGTGGCGGTGGCAGTAGTGGGGGCTATAGTGGTGGCATTAGTGGTGGGAGCGGCAGCGGTAGGAGTGGTGGCATCGGAGGTAGTGGCAGTAGCTGCTTCGGAAGCAGTGGTGGCAGCGGCAGTAGCAGTTGCTACACTGGAAGCAGCGGCAGCACCGGAAGCAGCGGCAGCAGTGATAAAGGCAGCAACGGTAGGAGCGGCAGCAATGATAGCAACTGTGATGGCGGTAGCAGCGACAGCTACGGCATTCAGCGGCAGCACTTTCAGCGGGGGCAGTGGCCAGCGGCGACAGCCACGGCAGCAGAGGCAGCTGTGGTAGCTGTGGTGGTGGTGACAGTAGCAATGGTATTGGCAGTGACAGTGGCAATGGTAGCGGCAACGGTAGCAACGGCAAGAGTGGCAGCGGGAGTAGCAGCAACAGTACCAAATGAGGTATATACGTACGAAGAAAGTCAGTATATACGTACATATAATACTACAGTATTTTATGTACATATATACTGAGTATATTTGTACTCAGTTTATATGTACATATAATATTGCTATTTTTATATACATATACTACAGTAATATATGTAAGAGTGAAATGCTAGTATATATTTACATATATAATACAATATTATATATGTATCAAAACATAACTTTTTTTTTAAATTTGATCGAGTGGTTTAAATTTCTTACAGATATGATACCGCATTATTCTACATACATAGCTTCTATAAGTGATGAGATTTTTCACTAGACATTACGTGCCATGACTGGGACAACTTTGTCGCGGTAGAAAAATTATGATGGGAGGAGCAGAGGGAGAGAAAGCGACATCAATGAATGGATATATTATACTTTATGCACTGTCAATAGATACATTGATGAATAAGATGAAATAAAATTTTATTATTTTTTTGTTTGAATTGTGTAAAATACTAAATTAGAATAAGATATTAAATGATTTTATTTTTTGTTTATTATAAATTATTAATAGTTTCAATTCTTATTCAATTTGATATAAAAATATTAAATTATTTTATTAAAAAATTTTAAAATAATTTAAATTCTGAAATTAATTTTGAAATTAAAATATCTAGGAAAAAATCCCTTGCTAAATTAGCTAGAGAAATATTAAAATTAGCGACAGATTTTTGACGCTAATTTTATTGCTAAGGACTATATTCGTCGCTAAAATTTATTGACAACACTTTAGTTAGGAAATCATCTATCTTTATTTTCGCTTGGCGATGGAAAATCTCATTTATCTTGCTAATTTAGCTAGGGAATTTGTGTTTTTTAGCAAGAGATTTTTCCGTTGCTATATTTTAGTAAGAATCACTTTAGATAAGGAACCGATCCATTGGTAATCCATCACAATATTTCATTTAGCGATGGAAAATGCTCATTTAGCTAGCGAATTGTCCCTAGCTATATGGGCTTTTTCTTGTAGTGTAGGTTGTGATCATGATTTTTCAATTATGAGCTAGTTTTTTATAAGATGATATGAACTAGTTATTGTGTTAAGAGTTTTTTAAATTGTTGCAACATAATTAATGTAAGTTCTTTGTATTGCTTTTATTTTCAACAATGAACTAAATTAATATTTATTTTTCCAAAGAATGTGTGTTTTTTATTATTATTGTTTCTAATTATTTAAAATTAAATATATTGCAGTAATTTTTTAATTAATATAAAAAAAATTTAAATAAAAAGGTATTTTAGTGATGGATATTAAATTTTAGTGATGGAATATTTCGTAGCTAAAATGACTCAAAAAGTGTACAAGAAAATAAATTAGCGATGGAATGCAACAATCCATTGCTATAATAGCGACAAAAAATTGAATTCCATAACTAAGTTTAGCGACGGAAATCCGTCTCTTTTTCTGTCTATCTCTCTACCATTCTATCTAATTATCTACTTGTGTACCTATCTGTCTATTTATTTGTCTATCTATCTATCTATCTTTTTTCTATCTATCTATCTATTTATCTATATATATATATATATATCAATCGATCTATCTATCTATTTATAGATCTAACTATCTATCTATATATCATTATATCTATTTGTCTATCTATATATCAATCTATCTATCTATCTTTCTATCTATCTATCTATATGTCAATCAATCAATCAATCTATCTATCTATATGTTAAACTATCTATCGATATATCTATATATCTAAATGTCTATCTATTTTATAACTATCTTTCAATCTTTCTATCTATCTATCTGTCTATCTATTTGTCAATCTATCTAACTTTCTTTCTATGTATCTATCTATCTATCTATATGTCTATCTATCGATTTTTGTATTTATCTATCTTTCTATATATTTATCTATCTTTCTATATATTTATCTATCTATATATCTATATGTTTATTTATCTATCTATCAATCTAACTATATATCTATCTATCTTTCTATCTATATATCTAACTTTCTATTTATTTATCTATCTATCTATCTATCTATCTATCTATGTATCTATATATTTAGCTAATTATCTTTCAATATATTTATCTGTGTATCTATCTGTCTAAATATCTATTTATCTATCTGCCTACATATTTATCTCTCTTTCTATCTATCTATATATCAATGTATCTATATATCAATCTATGTATCTATCGATCTATCTATTTCTATATCTATCTATCTATTTATCCATATATCTATTAATATATTTTATCTATTTATCTATATATATCAATCTATCTATCAATCTATATATCGTTCTATCTATCAATCTATATATCATGCCTATCTATCTGTCTATCTATCTATCTATCTATCTATCTATCTATCTATCTATTTATCTATCTGTCTGTTTATCTGTCTATCTAAAAATCAATCTATCTATCAATTAATCTATCTATCTATCTTTCTTTCTATATGTCTATCTATATGTCTATCAATTGATAATTCTATCTTTTTATCTGTTTATGTATATGTCTATCTATTTATATTTCTATCTGTCAATTTATTTCTCAATCTAATTATCTATCAATAAATATGTTTATCTATATTACTATTTATCTATCGATCAATAAATATATCTTTCTATCTAATTAATTTTTTATCTATCTATTTATCTATCAGTCTATCTGTCTGTCTATCTGTTTATCTATCTATCTATCTATTTATCTATTTATCTTACTATCTATCTATTTGTATATATATTTATTTATCTTCTATCTATCTATCTATCTCTCGATCTATCTAACTATCTATCTATATGTGTACCTATCTATGTATCTATCCTTCTATCTATATGTCTATCAATCTATCTATCTATATAGTTGTCTATATAATGATCAATTAATCAATCTGTTTGTCTATCTATCTGACTATATCTTTAGCTATCTTTCTATCTATCTATATGTCAATCTCTCTTTCTATCTATGTGACCATCTATCTATATTCTATCTATCTATCTATTTGTCTATCTATATATATATATATATATATATATCTATCTATCTGTTTTTCTATCAATCTATCTATATATCTATATATTGGTATATCTAACTATCTATATATATGTCTATCTATCTGTCTATCTCTTTATCTATCTTTTTGTCTATCTATTAGTCTATCAACTTATTTAACTATCAAACTATCTATTTATCTATCTATTTGTCTATCTATCTTTTTATCAATCAATCAATCTATCTATTTATATTTATCAATATATTTATTTATCAATCAATCAATCAATCAATCTGTTTATTTATCTATCTATAAATCTATATAAAAATTAGTTAATCTATCTATCATTCAATTTTTATTTATCTATCTATTAATTTTTTTTAACTATCTAAAAATATATCTATCATATAATCTATCTATCTTTATTTCTATCAGTCTATTTGTCTGTCTGTCTATATGTCTGACTGTCTATCTATCTATCTATTTATCCTTTTGTCTCTCAGACTATATATCTTTATAAATGTATTCCTATTTGTCTATCTATCTATTTTTCTATTTGTCTATCTATCAATCTATCTATATATTTATCTATATCTATTTATAAAGTTATCTATCTATTTGTTTATCTATCTATCTATTTATATATCTTTCAATCTATCTATCAATCTATATTTTTATCTAACTTTATATATATATATATATATATATATATATAGATATATATATATATATATATAGATATATATATATAGATATATATATATATAGATATATATATATAGATATATATATATAGATATATATATATATATATATATATATATATATATCTATCTATCTATGTATCAATTTGTCTATCTTCTATTTATCAATCATTCTATTTATTTGTCTATTTATTTGTCTATCTATTTTCTGTCTATCTATCTATTTATTTACTTATTTGTCTATCTATTTAATAATCTATCAATATATTTGTGTTTCTATTTGTCGATCTATCTATCTACCTATCTAGTTTTCTATCTATCTATCTATCTATCTTTTTGTCTATCTATCTATTTATCTATCAATTTGTCTATTAATCTACCTTTCAATCGTATATTAATCTGTCTATAAATTTGTCTATAAATCTATCAATCTGTCTATCATTATATCCATTAATTTTTCTATTTATCTATCTGCCAATATATCTATATCTATCTATCTTTCTTTCTGAATATCAATCTATATATCTATATGTCTATCTATATTTCTAACTAACTATTGGTCTGTCTATATATACGTCTTTCTATCTATTTGTCTAACTCTCTATCTATCTTTATGTCTATAAATCTATCTATCAATCTATATATTTATCTATTTGTCTTTCTATCAATCAATCTATCTCTTTGTCTATCTAACTCTCTTTCAATCTGTCTATCTATTAGTCTATAATCTATCAATTTATCTGTCTATCTATTAGTCTATTAAAATATCAATCTATCTTTCTATCTATTTATCGTTTATTCTATCCATCTATTTGTCTATCTATTAATCTATCAATAAATGAATCTAAAAGACTATATTTCTATTTATCTATCTGTCTATCTATCTCTTGATCAATCTATCTATATATATGTATGTCTATCTATATATATAAAAATTTATCTTTCTATGAGTGTTTTTATTTGTCTATCTATTTATCTCTCTATCTGTCTATATATCAATCTATCTATCAATCAATCAATCAATCAATCAATCAATCAATTAATCTATCTATCTATGAATATGTCAATCATTCTATCAATCAATTTGTTTAACAAACTTTTATCTATTTGTCTATCTGTCTGTATGTCTATATACCCATCTTTTTGTCTATCTATCTATCTATATATCTGTCATTATATATATTTATCTTTTTGTCTATCTATTTATCTATTTATTTATCTGTCTGTCTATAAATCTATGTATCTATTTGTCTATCAATCTATCGATCAATCTATCTATCAAACTATCAATCTATCTATGTATCTATCTAATTATCTATCTATTTGTGTGTTTATCTTTTTATGTATTTGTTTGTATGTATGCCTACTTTCCTGGCTGTCTACCTATCTGACTATATATCTTTTTATTTGTCTATCTATCTATATATCTTTTTGTTTATCTAACTATCTATTTGTCCATCTATTTTTAGATTTATTTGTATGTCTATATATTTGTTTGCATGTCTGTATGTCTATCTATTTACCTATCTTTCTATTTATTTATCTATCTAATTATCTGTCTATCTATCTATCTATCTATTTGTCTATCTATCTATCAATATATTTTCTATATATCTGTCTATCTATCTATCTGTCAGTCTGTCAGTTTGTCTATCTATTTATCTATCTATCTGTCTATCTAATTTTCATTATTTTTGTCTATCTAATTTTCATTATTTCTGTCAATTATTTGTCTGTTTATTTGTTGAAAAATATATTGATCTATTTGTTACTCTATCTATATATCTATCTTTATACATAATTATCTATCTATCAGTCTATCAATGTGTCTTTTTATCTTTTACATCAACTTGCTTATCAATCTATTTATAAATATATTTATTTGTTAGTCTATTAATCTATCTATCTATCTATCAATTGATAAATCTATCTATCAATTAATCAATCAATTTGTCTATCAATCTATCTATCATTCTATTAATCAATATGTCTAACAATCTATTTATCAATTTGTCTATCAATTTGATTATCAATTTTTTTATCAATTTGTCTTTCTTTGTGCCAATCTATTTATCTATATATATCTATCTATCAATTTATATATTCATCTATCTATTAATCAATCTTTCTTTCTTTCCATCTATCTATATGTTTGTCTGTCTATTTATCTATATGTTTATTTATTTGTCTGTCTAAGTATCTATCTGTCTTTCAATTCGTTTATCTATCTATCTATTTATCAAAAAATCAATCAACCTATTTTTTTATATATTTATCTATCTGTGTATCAATCTATTAATCTGTCTATCTATCTAATAATCTTCTCTTTATTTTTTTATCTATCTGTCGATCAATCTTTCTATCTATTTATCTTTCTATAATCTATCTTTCTATATATCTATTTATCTGCCTATATATATGCCTATCTATTTATAAATTTAACTATATATCTCTCTATCTATCCATCTAACTATCGGTGTATCTATCTATCTATCCATCTATCTAACTATCTATCTGCCTATCTATCTGCCTATCTATCTGTCTATATATCTATCTATTTGTTTGTCTGTTTGTATATATATTTAACATTCTATCTAACTATCTTTATATCTATCTATTTGTCTATATATATATATATATATCTAACTATCTATGTATCTATCTTGTAATCTCTCTATATATCTTTCTATCTTTTTAACTATGTATCTATCTATTTATCTATTAAATTTATTTATTTCTCTATCTATCTATCTATCTATGTATCGATCTATCTACCTATTTGTGTAGCTTTCTATCTATTTATCTATATGTTTGTTTTTATATCAATCTATCCATCTATTTATCGAACTTGTTGTTTATCTTATTATCTATCTATATGCCTAAATTTCTATCTATTTTTCTATCTATATATCTATACATCTATCTGTCTATTTATTTGTCTCTCTATCTGTCTATTTATCTGCCTATCTATCTATTTTTGTATCAATCTACCTATCTGTCTATATACATGTATGTCTGCCTATTTACCTATCTATCCATCAATTTATATGTATGTCAGTCTATCTATTTATCTATATGTATATATATCTATCTTTTTTTATCTTTTTGTCTATCTATCTGTATATCTATCTATAGACATATAAATAGATATAAAGATAAACAAATGGATAGACAGATTAATATAATGATTAATAGAAAGATAGATATATAGATTGTTAGATATATTGATAAACATATTGATTGACAGATTCATACATTGATTGATAGCTAGATAAATAGAAAGATAACAAATAGATATAAGATAGAAAGTCAAAAAGATAGATATATAAATAGATAGATAGACATATACATAAATAGATAATTATATATAGATATATAGATATATATATACACACACACACACTCAAACACTCACTCACACAAATAGATAGATTAATAGATAGATATATAGAAAGACGGATGGATGGACAAATAGATAGACAACTAGATAGACAGACACACCTATAGAAATATAAAAATATAAACAAATAGATTGATATATTAATAGATAAATTGATAGACATATAGATAGACATATCGATACAAAGATAGTTCGACATATTTAAAGAATTTTTGATAGAGTGATTGATAAATAGATTGATCGGTAGATAGAAAGTTTGAAAGATTATTGTACAGACAGACATATATATATATATATATATATATATATATATATATATAGAACGATAGAAAGATAGTAGTATAGATATATAGATAGATAAGTAAATCCATATACAAATAAAAAAACACATAGATAGGCATATAAATAGATAATTAGATAGACAATAAGATAGTCAGATAGATATAAAGATAAATAGATAAAAGATAGATAGATAGACATATGATAGATAAATAGATAGATATAAAGATGGATAGATAGATATACAAATAGATAGAAAGAAAGACATATAGATAGATAGACAAATAGATAGTTAGATTGATAGATAAATAGCCAGATAGATAGACATATAGGTAGATTGATAGAGAAAAATATAGATAGAGAAATTGAAAGACAGATAGATAAATAAATAGATAAACACATAGATAGACAGATAGATATACAAATTGAAAAACATATAGATAGATAGATAGCTAGCTAGCTAGATAGGTATAAACATAGTTAGAGAGATACACAGATAGATAGATATATATATATATATGTGTGTGTGTGTGTGTGTGTGTGTGTGTGTGTAGTAGGTAGGTAGGTAGGTAGTCATATAGATAGATAGTAGATAGATAGATAGATAGAAGAAAGATAGTCATATGATAGACAGATAGATAGATAAACATATAGTTAGGCATATATATAGACAAATAGATAGACATATTGATAAACAAATTGATATGTATATATTTAGACATATAGATAGATAGATATACAAATAGTTATAAAGATATATAGATAAATAGATAGCTAGATAGCTAGATAGATAGATAGATATATATATATATTAAAAGATAGATAGATAGATTGACATAGAGATATATGTATATATATATATAGATAGACACTTATATAGATAGAAAGATACCCATAAAGATAGATATATAGATAGATAGACATATAGATAAATAAAAAGATTATCAAATAGATTGTTTGATTATTATAAAAAAAGACAGATAGATAGACATATAGATAGATATATATATCAATAGATAGATAGATAGACATAGAGATATACAAATAGATAGAAAGATAGATAAAGATACAAATACATACATAGATATATATATATATATATATAGGCAGATAGATAGAAAGATACACATAAAGATTGATAGAAACATAAACATATAGATAGATAAAAATATATACAGATAGATTGATTGATTGTTATATAAAAAGAGAGATAAATAGACATATAGATACACACACATAGATCGAAAGATAGATAGATAAATAAAAAGATAAATTGATAGATAGAATTATAGATAGCCAAATAGATAGAAATATAGATAGATAGATAAATAGATAGATAGATATATATATATAGAAAGATAGTTAGAAAATAGATAGACAAATAGATTCATAGATTGATAGATATAGAGATAGAAAAATAGATAGTAAATAGAAATATAAATAGACACATTGATAGAACCATAGAAACATACATAGATAGACGCATAGATAGAGAGAGACATTGACAAATAGATAGACAGAAAGATTGATAGAAAGATAAACAAATAGATAAATAGATAGATAGATAGACAAATAGATAAATAGATAAATAGATAGATAGAGATATATATAGGTAGACAGATAGATTTATAGATTAAAAGATGGATAGTTAGATAGATAAATAGATAGACGGATGAATAGGCGGACAAATAGATATAAAGATAGATAGATGGACAGATTGATAGATAGTATGATACATAGGTTTATAGACAACTTTATAGATTGATTTATAGATAGATTGATAGGAAGATAGACAGACAAATAGACAGATAAATAGACAGACAGATAGATAGAAACATAGACAGATAAATAAATAGACAAATACATAGATAGACAGATAGATAGTAATATTATTTGATAGATAGATAGACAGAATATTAAACTTATAGATAGATAGATAGATTAACATATCATTTAGATATAAAGAAAGAAAGAAAGATAGACAAATAAATAGATAGATAGAAAGATAGATAGAAAGATAGATAGAAAGATAGATAGTTAGATAGAAAGATTAGATACATATATAGATAGGCAGATATATAGATAGATAGTTAGATATATAGATAGGTAGATAGATAGATTGATAAATTGATTGACAAATAGATTGATTGATTGGTATATATATATATATATATATATATATATTGATTGATATATTGATAGATATATATTGAAAGACATGGATAGACAGATTGAATAGTTAGATTGATATAAATAATAGATAGATTTATAGATAGATTGATAGACATATCGATAAAAAAATAAATAGATAGTTAGTTAAATAGAGAGATAGAAAGAAAGATATATAGACAGACATATAGAAAGAAAGATAGATAGTTAGATAGTTATATAGACATAAAGATAGATATATAGACAAATAGAAGACAGATAGATTGATATATTGATAGAAAGATAGTTAGATAGACATATAGATAGACATATAGAGATATATATATATATATATCAAATATAAGCATTACAATAAACATATAAATATATAGATAGATAAATTAATAGATAGATAGACAAATATATAGATATTAACATAGACAGATAGAAAGATAGATAGATATATAGATAAAAAGATAGATAGATAGACAGACAGATAGATAAACAAAAAGAAAGACACATTGAAGACATATTGATAGACATATTAATAGACATATAGATAGACACAGAAAAAATAGATAGATAGATAGATAAAGACATAAAAATTGATAGACATATTGATAGACAAATAGATAGATTGATTGTTTGATAGACAAATAGATGGATAGATATATAGATTTATACAAAGATAGATAGATAAATAGTTATATAGACATAAAGATAGTTAAATGATATAGATATATATATATATATATAGATTAATATACACATTATTAGATGTATTTATAGATAGTTAGATAGAATGATTGATAGATAGGCAGGTTGATAGATAGATTAAAATACAAATTGATAGATAAATTGATAGTTAGTTTATAAATAGATAGAAATATAGATAAATAGATAGATAGATAGACACATAAATAGAAAGATAGATATACATATAAACAGACATATAAGTAGACATATAGATTGATAGATAGATAATCTGATTATTATATAGATAAATAAAATAATTATTATATAAATAAATAGAAATATAGCTAATTATATAGATAAATAGGTAGATATAGAGAGAGATAGACATATAGATATAGAAATAAATACTTACATTGATATACAGATAGATTGAAAGATACAAAGATAGATCGATCAATATATATATAGACATAATGATAGACAGACAGACAGATAGATAGATAGACAGATAGACAAGGTGATAGACAGATTTATAAACATATTTATAGAAAGATTGATATATAAATTGAAAGATAGATTTATAAATAAATTGATAGACTGATTAATAGATAGATTGAGAAATAAATTGATTGAATGATAGATAGATAGACATATAGATAGAAAAATAGAAATACCGATTGATAGTTAGATAAATAGAGATAGAAAAATATATAGATATATATTTATTTATATATATATAAACAGATATATATATATATATATATATATATATATATAGTACGATACATAGACAAATACAATGACAAATAGATAAATAGATTATTTGATAGATATATAGACAGATAGATAGACTGATAGATAGATCAATAGATAGATAGATAGACAGAAATATAGATAGAAAGCTAGATATATAGATAGATAGATAGATACACAGATAGATAAATAGATAGATAGATATGCAAACAGATAGATAAATTGATACATAGATAGATAGATAGATAAATAGGCACATAAATAGACAGATAGATAGACAAATATATATATATATATATATATATATATATATATATATATATATATATTAATAGATAGACAAATTGATTGACTGTGTGATATACAGATAGATAGAAAGTTAAGCATATAGATAGAAAGATACATAGACTAATAAGATAGATAGAAAGATACACATACAGATAGAGAGATAGACAAATAGATAGACAGATAGATTACAATATAGATACATAGATAGTTAAACATATAGATAGACAAATAGATAGATAAATAGATAGAATGATTGATTGATAGACAAATAGACAGAGAAATAAAAATAAAGAAGATAGATATATAGATAGAAAGATAAAGATATAGATAAAATGATAGATAGATAGACATATAGATAGACAATTAGATTGATTTATTGATAGACAAATAGATAGACAGACAGATAGATAGGCAAATTATTAGATAGATCCCTACTAAAAATTACAATAATACCGACAAAATACTAACCAAAAAATTTGGTTGGTAATTGCTTTCCAAAACATGACCAGTTAGTGACCAAAAAAGGGTATCGAAACAAAAAATTTTCCGATCTAATTTCTGACCAAAGACCGATAATATTATCGACTAAATCTTTTTTGTCAGGAATTGATCTATAGATTAGTTATCGAATATATTACTAACCTTTTAACGACCTATCATTATAATTGGTTGGTATAGTGTTTTTTCAAATTATTTATAGCTTCGTACTTACCGACCATTTATCGACCAAATATATAGGTCGGTAATTACAGACCGATTCACGAGCAATTTAGAGGTCCAAAGAGGTGCATCAGAGAAAAATATTTCCGACCAAATTTCTGACCAACTACGGACCATGTATTACGGACCTTGTATTACGGACCAAATATATTTGGTATAGAATATGGTATGTAAATCAGGAGGGAATTAGCGAAAAATATTTTTGTAAGATTACCAATCATTTAACAACGAAAAATATATAACCATTAAAAATGGTTGGTATAGTGGTTATTCAATATATTTATAAGGTCGTAATTACAGACTGAATATGTAGGTCGGTAATTACTGACCATTTCATGACCGAACACCGACCATACCTACCGACCAAATATTTTTAGTTGGAAATTGGTCACTAAATTAGGATGGAAATAACGAATCGAAATTGCCGACAAATTACCGACTATTTAATGACCAAAAATATATTATCATTAAAATTGATCAGTAAAGTGGACTTCCAAATACTTATAAATTTTTTCTCACCGACCATTAACCAACCATAATTTTGGTCGATAATTCATTGTTTTTATTGTTTGATTTGAAAATCATTTGCCGAGTCATTAAAACCTAAAATCAACAAAACTTCGTCATTTTTTTCAAATAAGAGCCGATGTAAGCACGAGTTAAAAAAATTTGATATTTCTTCTAAATTCAGGTAAGTTTTTCTTTATTCTTCTGCTTCAAATTGATTATAGACATCTTTGTTTCTCTGAATTATATATAGACAATTGAAATTTCATTTTTTAAGTATATTCGGGTATTAGGTTTTATTTTCTCCTCCTAATTTCTTAATTTTTGCTTCAATTTCATTTAACCTAACATGATTTTGACTCAACACAATTAATTAAACTATATTTTTTCATTTTTTAAAATTTGTTCATCGACAGTTTAGATTTTTAGTGTTTTAGTGATTTTGATTTCATTTACATGATTTTTGTATCCGAATAATCTTAATGTTAATGGTTTATATTTATATAATAGTATGACATTATGTATAAATCTATACTTTAATATATATAATGATTTATGTTAAATCAAACTTTTATTTAATGTTAATCTTAAATGTCTATAGCGATATATATAAACTTTTATACATTTATATAAACGTATGATATTATGTATAAATGGCTATACTTTAATATATATAAACGTATTACATTATAAATACACATTGATATGTTTATATAAACATATAATTTTATATATAAATATTTATGCATATGTATTAATATTTATAAATATCTATACAAAATTTACATTAAACTACCAATATATATATTTTTTTATATAAAAATTATGTAATATTAAATGATTATATAATTTTCTAAATATTTATATTACATATTATTTTTTATATAAATATAGAATATTTATAATGTTTATATAAATGTGATATATATACTATATATTATTTATAAAAGTGTTACACATAAATATAATAATATTTAAGTAACATTTATAATAATGTATTCACAAATATTATATAGATACATGTGTTTAATTATATAATCATATGCCATTTTATATAAAAGTACTTATAACTATATTTATAATAATGTAAACTATTTTTATAACTATATTTATAACTTTGCATAACTAATTTGTAACTATATAATAATGTATAACTATAATTATAATTCTATATAACTATATTTCTAAAAAAATATACTATATGTATATTAATATATAACTATATATAATTAAATTTTACTAAGTGTATACCTATAGAATTGTTAATTATTATTATATCTTTAACAACGTGCATATTTATAACTAAATGTGTATAACTATATATAAATATTTGTATAAATATGCAACACTCTATATAATTAAATATAACTATATTTGTAACTATATATACAAATATGTATTCATATAATTAAATTAAAATATTTGTTTATAACGTTGTATATATTTATGTATAACTACTTATCACTACTTGTATAAATATAACTATATATAACTATTTGTTTAATTTTATATAACTAATTATAACTATATATATTATATGAATAATAATATATAACAATAAATAATTGTATCTTACTATATATATAACTATAAAAGCTTTATACATAATAATATTTAAATATATACTTTACAACTTATATTTAATATATATTTGTATATATTAGTATATAAAAAAAGTATTTTACTATATTTATACCTATACATAACTATATGATATATAAAATTAAATGAACAAATATATAAACCTACACGTATAAATATATGTTTAACTATATATGTAACTACATGTATAATCACATGTAACTATATTTATAATTACATGTATAACAACATACAACATTATGTTTAACTATATGTGTATAACTATATATAAATATTTGTATAACTAAATAAATGTCTATAAAATAATATATAACTATATTTGTATCTATATATACATATATGTATTAATATAATTAAAGCAAAATATTTTTTTATAACGTTGTTTATATTTATGTATAACAACTTATAACTATTTGTATGAATATATCTATAAATAACTATATGTTTAATTATATATAACTATTTATAACTATATATTATATGTAAAATAATATATAACTATAAATAATTGTATATTACTATGAGTATAACATTAAAATTATTATGCATAATTATATTTAAATATTAAATTTATAGCTTATATTTAATATATACTTGTATATAGTAGTATATAAAAAAGTATTTTACTATATCTATACCTATACATTACTATATGTATAAATATATAAAATTAAATTAATAAATATATAAACCTACATGTATAAATATATGTTTAACTAAATGTGTAACTATATGTATAACCACATGTAACTATATTTATAATTACATGTATACCAACATACCACATTATTTTAAACTTTGTGTATAACTATATATAAATATTTGTATATCTAAATAAATGTTTATATAATTATATATAACCATAATTAGAGAATCACATTTGTTAAATAAAATGGTTTTTTTAACTAGTTACGAAAGATGATCATGAATGGATGTAAAAGGGTAGAATATTGAATGAAATGTTTTGTAATGAATGGGGGAATAATGTTGTGAATTTGTTGAGTTTGCTCTGAGACATCCTGAGTGTGTGAATGATGGTACAGATATATGGTATCCTTGCACTTTAGTTAAATGTTAAAATAAAAAGTTTTTGAATGTTGAGACTGTGAAGATACATTTATATAGAAATGGTTTTGTGGTGGATTATAATGTTTGCATATACTATGGTGAGAAGCAAGTCTACAAGAGGTGTTCATGTTCAACACGGGTGTCAGTAATCATTTATATTTTAATTGTTAATCATTTTTGTTTATTTCACTACCATATGTATTTTTTACAGATATGGCATGTTGTAAGGTCGTATGAGTTATGGTATAGGCAGCATGGCCTCAGGTATGCCTGAAACTGGTAGAGGGTCATGGGTAGATTAGACGTTATAGTAGATAGAAAAGGTTGTGAATGTACCACACTAGCAGCATCAGGTGACTGATCCACATAATGGTCCTGAAGTTTTGATGAATGATCAAGAGACATGGGAGGGATAAGATGGAGATGTTGTAGAGTCTTCCCCAGAGCACAATATAGATGAGAGTCTCCCTATTGCTCAGTTTGATGCGACAATTGATAATCCGTAAGATATAAAACTTAACAAATGATTTATCAATTTATTATTTTATTTCTTACTTGCTAATAAAAATTACTTTGGTCGGAAAATTGTCAGAAATAGTCGGTAATTGTTTGTCGGTAGAGGGTCACTAAATGGTCGATAATTTAATGACGATTGATTTTTTGTCGATAAAAAAATTATCGACGAACAAAATTGTGACAAAATATTTTGGTCAGTAAATGGTTAGTATTTGGGTTACCAAACAAAAAACATTGAATTACCCACCAAATAATTGATCGGTAATTTGGTGAATTTTAGTAGTGGATACATAAATAGATAGAGTAATAAATTGACATATAGATAGATATATAGATGGGAAAATATATAGATAGATTGATGAATAGCTAGATAGATGGATAGACAAATAGATATATAGATATATAGACATATAGTTAGATATATATATATATATATATAGACAGACAGATAGACATATTGATAGATAGATCATTAGGTAGATAGTTATATATTTAGATATAGAGATATATAGATAAACAGATAGATAGTAAGAAAGAATGAAAAAATAGAAAGAAAGAAAGATAGATAGATAGATATATAGATAGTATATCGAGAGATAGTTATATTGATAGATAGGTAGAAATAAATAATATATACACACACACACACACACACACATATACATGAATAGATAGATATATATATAGATAGATAGATTGATAAATAGATAGACATATGGATAGACAAATATATAGATAGATATATATATATATATAATTAGACATATAGTTAGATAGATATATAAATAGATAGATATACATATTGATAGACATATCAAATGGCAGATATTTAGATATATAGATAGATAGATATACAGATATATAGTAATAAAGATAGATATATAGATAGATAGGTAAGTAGATAGATAGACAGATATATCGATAGATAGTTAGACGGATAGATATATAAAAATACACACACACACACACACACACACACATACACACATCAAAATATAGACATATAAAAAATAGATAAATAGAAAAATGGAAATATGAATTGATAAATACATAGATAAATAGATAAATAGATAGATAGATTGTCAGATAGATAGATAGTCAGATAGATAGATAGGTAAATAGATAGATACATGAATAGATAGAAAGAAAGATAGACATATATATAGACATATAGATAGAAAAAAAGAAAGAAAGAAAGAAAGATAGATAGATAGATAGACACAAAGATAGACAGAAAGATTGATAGATAGATAGTGATATGGTAGATAGATAGATATACAGATAGATAGACATATAGATATACATATAGATAGACACATAGATAGATAGATAATTAGATAGAGAGATAGATAGATAAATAAATAGACTAAAATATAGACAAATAGACATATAAATAGATATATAGATAGCTAGACATATAGATAGGTAGAAAAGCAAATAGATATATAGATATATATATATATATATATATATATATTTATAGAGAGAGATATAATCAAATAGATAGACAAGTAGATAGACAGATAGATACACAGATTGATAGATATATCAATAGAAAGATTTATCGATAGGTTGATAGCTAGATTGAAAGATAGATTGATAGATGTAAAAAAAGATTGATACATAGCATGATAAACAAATTAGTAGATAGATAGATATATTAATAGATAGATATAAAGAAAGAAAGATAGAGAGATAGATAGTCAGATTATTCAAAAGATAGATTTAAAGATTATTTGATAGATAGATAGTTAGATAGATAAAAAGATAGACATATAGATAGATAGAAAGATAGATAGATAGAAAGATAGATAGATAGATAGACAGATAGATAGAAAGATAGAAAGAATGAAACATAGATAGATAGAAAGATAGGAAGAATGAAACACAAATTGATAGACATATTGATATATAGATTGATAGACAAATTTATAGATAGATTTTTATAGAGATGAATACATAGATGAAAGAGAGATTTAAATAAAGAAAAATAGATAGATAGATAGACAGATAAATAAATAGATAGTTTGATTGATTGTTAGATAGACAAATAGATAAATAGATAGATAGCCATATAGATAGATAGTTAGTTAGTTAGATAGATAAATTGATAAATAGATAGATATATAAAGAGATAGATATACAAATGTATAGATAGAATGATAATCAGATTAATAGAAAGATTGATAGGTAGATTAATAAATAGAATGATATAGAGAGTGATAGATAGATTGATAGACAGATTGATAGTTAGAATGATAAACAAAATGACAGAAGGATTGATAGAAAATTTGATAGATTGATTGATAGAAATATTGATAGATAGATTGATTGATAGATAGATTGATTGATATATTGATACATCGATTGATAGAAAGATTGATAGACAAATAAATATTCAAATAAATAGACAAATAGATAGACAGATAGATAGATAGATAAATAGTCAGATAGATTGATTGATAAAAAGATAGGTAGACAAATAAATATATAGATAAATAGATTATTAGATAGACATACAATTAGATAGATAGATAAATGGATAGACAAATATATTGATAGATAAATAGACAAATAGATTGATAGATATATATATATATATATATCTAGAAAGTTAGATAGATAAAAAAATAAATAGATAGAGCGGGAGGAACAAATACAAAGATAAAGACACACATTTAGATAGAAAGAAAGATAGGTTGACAAATAGATAGATAGACAAATAGACAGACAGAAAGAACGATAGATTGATAGATAGATATATAAACTTAAAGAAAGGGAGCTAGATTGATAGATAGATAGATATAGAAATAGATAAATAAATTGAAATATATATAGACAGATAGATAGACATATAGATTGATAAAATGAAAGATAAAAAAATAGATAGATAGATTGATTGATTGATAAATAGATTGATAGACAGATTGATAAATTGGTAGAAAGATAGATTGATAAATAGATAAATAGACAGAAAGAATGATGGATAGATCAACAAATTATTAAAAATATAGATTGACAGATAGATAGATAGAAAGTTAGACAGATAGATAGACAAAAAGATAGACAGATAGATAAATAGATAAACATATATAATTATAGATTGATAAATATATAGATTGATTGATTGATAGACAGATAAATAGAGAGATAGATAGATCATTACATAGACAAATTATTAAACATATACATCGATAGATAGATAGACTTAAAGATATATAGATATATAGATAGACAGAAAGATAGATTAATAAACAAATATATATATATATATATATAGAAAGATTGATAGAATATTAGATTGCTAAATAAATAGAAAGATAGATATGCATATAGTTAGGTAGATAGATAGATAGATAGATAAATAGATATAAAGATAGATAAAGAGATAGATCGACAAATTATTAGATAGATATATAGACATAAAGATACACATATATATAGATAGACAGAGAGATAAACAGATAGAGAGATAGATTTATAAACAGATAGATAGAAAGACAGACAGATAGATAAATAAATACATATATAGATAGATATATAGATATACATAAAGATATCTAGATTATTAGAATGGAAGATAGACATATAGATACACATATAGATTGAGAGATAGATAGGTAGTCAGATTGACAAAAAGAAAGAAAGAAAGATAGATAGATTTATAGATAGGTAGATAGATAGATAGGCAGATAGATAGTCAAATATATAGAGAGATAGATAGCCATATAGATACATAGATAAATAAATAGATTGGTAGTAAGATAGATTGACAAATATATATATATACCAATTGATAGAAAGATAGATAATGAAATAGATAGATATATAAATATACAGATAGGTAGATATGTAGATATACAAATAGATAGATACATAGATTGATAGACACATACATAGACAGATAGATATATAGAAAGATAGATAGATAGATAGACATATAGATTGATAGATAGATAGACATATAGATATACATATAAATAGACACACACACACACACACACACACATATATATATATATATATATATATATATATATATATAGAAAGATATACAAATAGATAGTCAGATAAATAGACGCCAAGATAGAAAGATACATAGACAAAAAGATATATAGATAGATAGTAAAATAGATAAAAATATAGATAAACAGATAGATAGACATATAGTATACAAATAGATAGACACATATATAGATAGATAAATAGACAAAGATATTAAAATATAGATAAATAGATATATTGACAGATAGATAGACATAAAGACATATAGAAAGTTAGATAGATAGATAGACATATAGATAGGTAGATAGTTAGATATAACAAAAGATAGATAGATGTATAGAAAGATAAATAGGCAGATAGATTGATAGTTTGATAGAAAGAAAGATAGATAGATATAATGTTTAAAAAATAGATAGACAGAAAGATATACTAAAAAATAAATAGACATATAGACAGATAGATAGAAATATAAACATTTAGATAGATAGATAGACAAATAGATATGCATCTTGATAGATAAACAAATAAATGGACATAAAGGTAGCTTATTGATAAACAAATAGATACAAAAATAAATAAAAAGTTAGTTTGATAGATAGATATATAAATATATAGATAGATAGTTATATAGAAAGATAGTTATATAGACAGAAAGATAGAGAAAGAAATTGATTGATTGATTGATTGATAGAAATACAGATAGACATACAAATAGACAGATAGACAAATAGATAGGTAAACACATAGATACATAATAAAATAGACACACAGATTGATAGATAGCCAGATAAACATATAGAGAGATATATAAAGAGATCAAAATACAATTTGATACATATTTTGATTGAGTGAAAGATAGAAAGATAGATAGCCATAAGGATAAATAGATAGATATTTAGATAAATAGATAGATAGATAGATAGATAGGTAGATATAAAGATAGATAGATAGACATATATAGATTAATTAATAAATAGTTTGATACACAAATTGATAGATAGATTGATTTATAAATTATTAGATAGTTTAATAGATAGTTAGATAGAATGATAGATAGATAGAATGATAAAAAAATAGATAGATATAAAGATAGATATATAAATTAATAGATATATAGATAGATAAATAGATAGATAGATACAAAAGAAATAAAGAAAGATATATATATAGATAGATAGATAGGTAGAAAGATAGATAGATAGATAGATACAAAAATAGATAAATAATATCATAGATAGTAAATGGATAGAAAAACATGCAAATAGATTGATAGATTGATAGATAAACAAATAGATAAATAGAAAATAGATTGATTGATTGATAAATAGAAAGATAGATTGATAGATAAATTAATAGACTAATTGATAAAAAGATAGATAGATAGATAGATAGATAGATAAACATATTGATCGATACATAGATAGACAAATAGGTAGATAGATTGATAGATTATTATATAGATCAATAGAGAAATAGAAAGATAGAAATACAAATAGATAGACAGACAGATAGATACATACATATATAAATACATAGATAGATTATTAGATAAATAGATTGACAAATTGACAGATAGATATATATATAGATAGATAGATAGTGAGATAGATAAACAAATAGATAGATAGACAGATAGATAAAAATAGAGATAGATAAATAGATAGATATATATATATTGATTTAAAGATAGATATATAGAATGATAGATAGATGGATATAGAGACAAATAAACAAATTTAAAGATAGTGAGATAGGAAAATAGATAGACACAAAGATATTCAAATAGATAGATATTTAGATGCATAGATAGATAGAAAAATAGACAGATTAGTTATCTAGGATGGAATGGGATCTACTGACTCCTCCGGTGTCGAGCGTGGCATCGGAGTCTGCATTTTCTATTATAGTGAACGTGATTTTGGATAGGAGATTGAGATTACGTCCAGATATTATTGAGGCCTTGGCTTGTTTGAAGGATTGGGAGGATTCGAGGTTTAGCAACCATGATCGTGCTGAAGTTGGGACTGGGACAGAGACTACAGCCACATCCACTACGATAGCGGAGGAGTTGATTGCCGATGATGATGATCCATATGATAGTGATCTTGATGTTGTGGCTGATGATGCTCATGATATGCCAATTGACGATTGATGATCTACTATTTTTTTAATTTCGATGTTTTGTTTTTTATTGATTGTACGCTTTATTTATACGTTATGTTGAAACTGTAATTTGTTTGGTTTGGACCTTCGGTATCAAATGGCATATTGGTCATTTTTCATTTTGAGTTGCTTATGTTTATTTTTAATTTTTATTTTTTTAAACAAAATGTATTGATTTATTTATTTTTTTTGTTTTAATTTTTCATTTACAAATTTATAACTATATTATATAATTCTAATAAATTTTAAACTAATTTTATATAACATTATAAAAAAATTTTAAACTTTGTTATTTTAAAATATTTTGACATTTTTCATATTATAAATATATAATATTATAAATTATCTAAAATTTTATATATAATTTAATAATTTATATAAATAGAATAAAAATAAAAAAAAATTAAAAATAAAACAAAAAATTTTACCGGCCCATACGGCCTGGCTTGGCCCGTACAGCCAAGCCAGGCCCAAGCGGGCCGGGCACGGCACGGCATGCCGTGCCTGCGGGTCGTGTCGGGCCCACTCGGTACAGTAACCGTGCCTTGCCTGGCCCGGCAAGAAAGTACGCCCGTGCTCAAAAAAATGGGCCTGCCCGACCCGTCCCTTTTAACACCTCTAAGACATATTAATAGACAGATTGATAAACAAATAGATAGATAGATAAATAGATAGATAAACAAATATATCAACATATTATTAGAAAAATAGATAGACAAATAGATATAAAGATATCTAATCAAATAAATAGATAGAAAAATAGATATATAAATAGTCATATAGATAGATAGATATAAAGAGTGATAGATAGATAGATAGTTAGATAAATAGATAGATAGATAAATTGATAGAAATAAAAATAGATAGATAATAAGATAGATAGATAGATAAATAGATAGATAAACATATAAAAGAAATATATATAGATAGATAGACATAAAGATAAAAGATAGATAGATTGATTGATGGACATATATATAGATAGATAGATATACATATTAATTGATAGAATTATACAAAGATAGCTTGCCAGATAGATAGACAGATATATATGTATAAAGATATACTTATAAATAGATTGATAGATATATAGACAAAAAGATAGATATATAGATAGATATATAGATAGATATATAGATAGATATATAGATAGATATATTGATAGATAAATAGATAGCTAAACAGATAGATATACAGATAGATTAATAAATAGATATTCAATTAGTTAGATATATAAATAGATAGACAGATAGATATACAGATAGATAAATAAATAGATATAAAAATAGTTAGACAGATATATAAATAGATAGATATATATATATATATATATATATATATATATATATATATATATATATATATATATATATATATATATATGACTAGATATATAGATAGAAATACATATAAAAAATTTGATAGATATATAGATAGAATATTAGATTGATTGATAGAGAGAAAGATAAATAGATAGATAGATTGATAGCATAATTTATATAAAAATTGATAGATACATTAATAGATTGACAAAAAGGTAGAATGATAGATAATTAGATTGATATATTATTTACTAAATAGATAAACCAAAAGATAGTCAGACATATAGAAATATAGATAGTCAGATATATAGATAGAAAGAAAATTAGATATATATATAGATAAAAGATAGATAGAGAGACAAATTGATAGACAAATAAATAGATAGGTAGATAGATCAAAAGATATAGAAATATAGATAGAAAGATAGATAAATATATAGATACATAGATAGATAGATAGATAGGCATATAGATAGATAAATAGATAGATAGATAAAAAGATAGATAGATAAATAGATAGGAAATTAATAGACAGATAGATATACATTTAGATTAAAAGATAGATAGAAAGATAGTTACACATATAGATATACCGATAGATAAAAAGATAGATACATACATAGATAAACATATAGATAGACAAATAGATTTAAAGATAGATAGGTAGACAGACAGAAAGACATATATAAGGATAGATAGATAGATATTTAGTTAGATAGTTAGTTAGTTAGATAATTAGGTTGACAAATAGTTAGACAACTAGATAGAAAGACATAAAGATAGACAAATAGACTGATAGATAAATAGATATATAAATAGAAGGATAGATATACTGATAGAAAGAAAGACAAATATATAGTTAGATAGATTGATAGATAGTCTGATAAATAGATAGATAAATAAATAGATAGATATAATATAGACAGATAGATAAATGGATACATAGACAGATAGATAGATAAATAGATAGATTGATAGAGAGATATATAGATAGATAGATAGACAGTCAGATAGATAAATATATAGGTAGACAAATAGATATATTGATAAATAGATAAATAGATTGATAGAAAAAAAAGATAGATAGATAGTTTGATAGATTGAAAGATAGCTAGAAAGATTGCTAGAAAGATAGGTAGGTAGATTGATAGGCAAATAAATATACACATAGAAAGAAAGAATGAAAGATAGATAGATAAATAGATAGATAGACATATAGATATATAGATTTATTGATAGATAGATAGATAGATTGATTGATAAATAGTTTGATAGATAGATGTATAGACCGAAAGAATGACAGATAAACAAATAGATATATCAATAGTTTATTAGATAGAAAAATAGATAGATATATATTATATAGATAGATAGAGAGTTAGATAGATATATTGATATACAGATAGTTAAATAGATTAGATAGATATAGAGAGAGATAGATATATAGATATAATGATATATTGATCGATAGATTAAAAAATAGATTGAAAAATAGATTGATAAACATATATATATAAAGATTGATAGACTATTAGATAGATAGATTGATAGACAAATTTATTAATAGATAGATAAACTTATTGATAGATTGATATATAGACAAATAGATAGATAGATAGATAGATAGATAGAACAGATAGATAGATAAAAATTTTTATAGATTATTAGTCAAATATATAGATAGTTTGATAGAAAGATAGACAAAATGATAGTCTAATAGATAGACAAAATAGATAGATATATAGTTAGATAGATAGGTAAATAGATATACCTATAAATAGACACACACACACACACACACACACACACATATATATATATATAGACAGATAGAGAGACAGATTGATAAACAAATAGATAGATAGAGAGACACACATATATATAGATAGCTAGTCAGATAGATTCACAAATACACATATACAAAGACAGATAGATAGATTTAAAGATTGACAGATTGATAGATAGATAAATAGACAGAAAAATAAGAAGATTGATAGATAGAAAGATAGAAAGTTAGATAGATAGATATAGAGATAGATAGATAGTTAGATAGAAAGATAGATAGATAAATACACAAAAAAATGTCAATTTAGCTAGGAAAATTTATTTAGTGATCATTATCTAGCTAAATTGCGAAGTATTAGCTAGATAATAGTAAGGGATTTTTGATTTTGTATTGAAATAACATTTAGCGATGGATTAGCAATGGAATTTCACTTTTGAAAATATTCCCTCACTATTTTATTCATAACTTTCTGTGCAACAAAAAACTATAAATTTAGTGATAGATTTACTGACGAAATTTTCATATCTAATTAGATCCAGAAATAATCCGTCGCTATTTTTTTTGTAAATTTCCGTGCAATGAAAAGCCGCAAATATAGCAACGGATTTAGCAAGGAAATATCCCTTGCTATTTACTTCTGGAATATAGCTATGGATTTAGAGACAAAATTCCCTAGCTAATTACATCCTTGATATAGTGATGGATTTTGTGATGGAATTTTCCTGGCTAATTATATATTTGATATTGCGATAGATTTAGCAACATATTTTTCTAGCTAATTATAGCTAAGATATAGCGAAGTATTTAGCGAGTTAATTTCTCTTGTTAATTAGATCTGGAATATAGCGATGGATTTAGTGATAAAATTTTCCTAGTCAATTACATCCTTGATATAACAATAGATTTCATGATGAAATTTCCCTAGCTAATTAGTTCAAGACAAAATCCATTCCTAAATAATTATCTGAATTTATTTTTTTATATTTTTATAAAAAATGCGAAGCAATTATTCCTGAAATTTTTACTTTCTCAAATATATGCATTTAGCTGGGGATTTTTCCCCTACTATTTGGGCTAGTGATAATTTCCATTGCTAATTTATAATAATTTAATATTATTTAAAAATATTTATTTTAATATTTTATTTAAATTTTTATATTAAAGGTATTTCATGGTCTATAAATGAGCTATCCTATAAACACATATATCCTCATATAATTATAAAAATATGATATTATAAATAAAAAATATCATAAATATATATATACAAATAAAAATTTATAGTAGATAAGTCAAATTATTATTTTTTTGATTATAAATTAATTAAAATATTATAAAAAATATTTTTCTAAAATTTTTAATTATGATATTTAAATATTTATATTAAAAAAATAATATAATTTATTATTTATATATAAATATTTTGAAAATATTTTAATTAATAAATTAACATAAATAAAAATTACTACTGATAAAAAACTAAAATAAACAATTATTTGATTAAATAAAAAAATTTATAAATTTATATGAATTAACGAATAAACAAGTAAATATTAATATTATTCCTATATTTCTAAAATATTTCAATGATTATAGAAATCTTTTAAAAAAATAATGATTAAAATATTTAAAAATTTTCAATAAAAAAAAATTCAAATTAAAAAAAATTCAATTTTTTTATCAAATTAAAAAGAAAATAAATTGAATTTTAAAATTAATACACAAATGTTTTAATAACATCAAAAGAATTTTGATTATTTAAAAAATAAAAATCTAAGTGTGGTTATTAAATGAATACTTCAATGATTCAATTTTATAATTACAAAAAGATTCAAAATCTATGCATTTATAATTATTTTATATAATATTAATACAAAATAAATTGAATTCTTAAAAACTTATAACCATAATATATATATAGATACATACATATATATATGTATATATATATGTATGTAAGAAATACTTTATTATTATAATATATTATATTATTTATTTATGAAATAATATCATTTATGGTTAAATAAAAATCTATTTCATATTTTTTATTTAAATTAGTTATTTTTTATAATTTTAGTTTACTTTTATTTTTTGTATCTTTATTTTCTATATATTTGCTTCAATTTTTAGTTTTTATAGTTTCCATGAAAAAATAATTCTAATCATTAAGCACTAAAAATTTGTTCTATCTTTCAATGACGACGAGAGGAGAAGCAAAACAATACTATGAGAGCAACCTACAACAAATATTCTAACAAACATTGTATTTAATTTTTTCTTATGAACATTTTTTTTCTAATATTGATATAAATATTATATCAGAAAAGCCTATATATGTTTTAAAATTAAATTATGGAAATTTAAAATTTATTAATAAAATTTAATAAAATAGAATTGATGGAAGTTATTTTTAAAATAATCTTATATTAGTATTTTTGAGTAAATAGAAAATAACAAATTTCAAAAATCTGGGTTTGGGTCGGGTGCTATAATTACAAAAATTTCCAAATATTCTCGTATTTTTGATTAATGGCATAAAATATCAGAATAATGTTACAATATTTTTAAGTTAATGTTTTTTTTTAAATTAATGATGCTGATTACTAATCAATTGTTCCAATTTTTTGAAGTAGCTTCATGATTATAACCACAAAAAATTTAAATTGTTCAATTAAAATTTAAATATTTAATAATTTTATCAATATATTTATTATTGACAGACATAAATATAATTTAATCAATATACATTTAAATTAAAATTTATTGACAAACATAAATAAAATGATTAAATGTATGTGTTGGAGGAGACATGAGAGCTCATGATTTTGTGACTATCAATATTTAGTGAGGGAACGTTCAAGTTTAACTAAATGTGTAACTATATGTATACCATGTAACTAGTTTTATAATTACATGTATAACAACATAGAATATTATGTTTAACTATATGTGTATAACTATATATAAAAATATTTTTATAACTATATAAAACTATATATAATTAAAAATAATATATTTATAACTATGTTACATATATGTAAATCTATATATTTGTTTATAACTTTATATACATTTATGTATAACTACATATACCTACTTGTATGAATATAGATATATATATATATATATCTATCTATCTATATGCTTAACTATATATAACTATTTATAACTGCATATACTAGATGTTTTCATAAACTAATTATAAAATATTCATATAAAACACAATTTCTCATATTTTTGAAATTAAAATTTGGAAATGAAAATTTTCTCTTATAATTTGTTGTCTATAAACAAAAATAAATATTCAAGTTCATGATAGTTTATATTGGAAATATATTTTTTTATTTAGTACATATAGTCAAAAAAAACACAAATGGTGTTAAAGTATATAAAAACCACTATGTTTTGAGGATAGTTTACGCGCGTGTGTGTGTGTGTGTGTGTGTGTGTGTGTGTATGTTTCAGGTTGAAAACTATAATGTTTTTAAAAAATATTCAAACATATGCATACAAACACACACACACATATATATATATATATATGCACATACATACATATATATTTATAAAGATAGAAAGATATATATACATATATGCATAAATGTACTTACATATATACATACATACATACATACATACACATGTATATACATACATACATACACATGTATACACATACATACACACACACACACACACACACACACACACACACACACACACACACACACACACACACACACACACACACACACACACACACACACACACACACACACACACATATATATATATATATATATATATATATATATATATATATATATATATATATATATGTATGTATGTATGTATATATACTATAAGTATACACACACACACACACACATACAAATATGCTAAATACATACATACATATATGCTATATACATACATACATATATGCTATATACATACATATATGCTATATATATTAATTTTCACTTTATATGTATATAGTGACAATAAATCTAAGGAACATTTATAGTATACTAAAATAGAAATATTTTATTCTTAAACATTTTTTATTGAACATGAAAATGAGTTATTTTTTTGTAAATATTTTATAATTGATATACCAAAGCACATATGGTGGGGAATACAAAGGCCCAAAATGAAATATTTTATGAGCCAATAATATTTGTGATTGCTACAATACATTATATTAATAACAATAAAACAAGTTATCTTTTTGAATTAAATGATGAAGAAATATTTTATAAAATATTTTGATATGAATTTATATTTGTGTAACTAATATTTACATGTTGTTTCCCACACCTTATCACATGGTTATAAATCCAACATCTATGCTACAAATTACATACAATATAGGATTGCGTAGATGCTTCACTCAAATCACAGATATGTTTACAAAAGGAACAAAGGAATAATAACACTTTTTACATCAAACTTGAAATTTCCACTAATGAACCCCTGCCACTTGTCTAACTTCATAAAAACATGTTAACTCCCACAATAGGCTAACATATATAAAAATCTAGAACATTTCCACAAATACACACACACACACACAAATAGAGAAAGAGGAATTGTACAAAAGCAAACATATGAACATGGGAAACTAATAGTGGTAATGTAAAGTAGATTACTGCTTTGCCTTCAATCGCTTTACTGGAGCATTAACATATCTATGCATCCACAAGCAATGTATTTCATAGTATTAGAGAATTAATATCTGAGATTATGAAATACATATAGTTACTTGAGTAGCTAATGTTATACTTGCAAAATATATATCTTTCTTGAATAATGCACTACATACTAAGAAAACCTTGTGTGGGGGGGGGGGGCTTAGAAGTGGTTCATCATTTGAGGTATCATTTATCTTTATTCTAGTTTTGTTCTTTTCTTTCCCGATTAACCTAATAATGAATTTTTTCAAGAAATTTGATGTAAGATGCACAAAAAAATTCTGATGAAAAGCCTTCAAACATTGTCACGGTCCGTACTATGCATGGGTCCCATCTTTAATGATTTTAGCTGGATCAAATGGAGGTAAAGTTCTAATATCTTCATTATTCCTGAAACATTTTGTTTTTTGCACTCTCTTTCTCTATAAACATCAGTGTTGGACATCTTTTAAATATTTGTTGAAGTTGTATAACTATCAACTCAGATTTGTGTTTATTCATGTCTATAATTACTATTTTTATATATCTGTAAATATGTTTGTGGAGCCAAATATTTTGGGTAGAGTTTTAGTTTATAATAAGTAAATAAAATGTTTGGCTTGTCCTCTTAGTGATAGGAACAACACCTTAGCTTTTGAAGCTGTGAGATGGACAAAAAAATTCTGGTCCCATGCAAATGCAGGTTTGTTCTTGACACTCTTATTTCGTGCAGATCTATGTCCTCCTGTGCATTGCAATTTTTTGTAATTTTTTCGTTGTTTCTTTCAGGTTTTCTTACAGTATATATCTATACTGTAGTATATATATATATATATGTGTGTGTGTGTGTGTGTGTGTGTGTGTGTGTGTGTGTGTGTGTGTGTATCTACTGTGTATATATGCACGTACATACTACAAAAAATATATATGTATATATTGAAGTATTTATGTACGTATATACTGAGTATACATGTACATATAATACTATACCATATATGTACTTATATTCTTAGTATATCTACAAATATACTACAGTATATGTACATATATACTCAATATAAAAGCACATATAATTTTGTAGTATTATATGTACATATATACTTAGTATATATGTACTCAGTACATATGTACTTAGTATATATGTACTCAGTACATATGTACATATAATAATGCAGTATATGTACATATATACTTAGTTTATATGTAAATATAATACTATAGTATATGTACATTTATACTCGGTATATAAGAACATATATTTTTTGTAGTATTATATGTAAATATATACTGAGTACATATGTACTCAGTATATATATACATATATACTCAGTATATATGTACATATAAAACTGTAGTATATATGTACATATATATTGAGAATATATGTACATATAGTGTAGTATACATTTAGATATACTTCAGGAATACATGTAACGAGTGAAAATGCTAGTATATATGTACATATATACTATCGTATATATGTACAAATATACTGTAGTATTATATATTTATGAAGACATAACTTTATTTATTTATTTATTTTGATTTGATTGAAAGTTTAAATTTCATATAGTCATGGTACCGAATTGTTCCCCATACGAAGCTTGTATAAGTGATGAGATTTTTCACGAGACAAGATGCATGGCGACTTGGATAGCATTGTCGCAGTAGAAAGATGGTGATCTGAGGAGCAGAAGGAAAGAAAGTAATATCAATGCATAGATAGATTATACTTTATGCATTCTCGGTAGATACATTGATGAATAAGATGCAACAAAATTTTGTTATGTTTTTGTTTGAATTATGTAAAATATTGAATCAGAATAATTTATTATATAATTTTATTTTTTTAATTATAAATTATTGTTTATAGTTTCGATTGTATTCAATTTAATATAAAAATATTAAATTATTTAATTAAATTTTTTTAAAAAGAATAAATTTTTGAAAAATGTTTTAAAAAGAATTTTCTATTGCTAATTTAGCTAGGGATTTTTCCCTTACTAATTTAGATAGGGAAATTAATAGTTTAGCTAGGGATTTTTTCGTTGCTAAAATTTTTTTACTATGGACTATTTCCCTCGCTAATTTTTAGCGATGAGTACACTAGATTGGGAAAGCTTACATTGCTATATCCATTTAGCGATGGAAACTCCCATTTAGCTTGCTAATTTAGGTAGGAAATTTATTATTTTAGCTAGGGATATTTTCGTCGCTAAAATATTTTAGATAGGTAAACATTCCTTTGCTAATTTATAGCGACGAACACTTTAGATTGGGAAAGCTTCCATTGTTAATCCGTTGCTATATGTCATTTAGTAAAAAACTTTTTAGTGGCTAGGGAATTGTCCCTAGTTGTTTGGGATTTTTTGTAGTAATATATAGATAGATAGACACGTAGATATACAGAAAGATAGATAGATATATAGATAGACAGATAGATAGATATACAAATAGATAGATATACAAATAGATAGATAAATAGATAGAAAAAAAGATAGGTAGATAGACAGAAAGATAACCAATAAATACATAGGTATATAGTCAGAAAATCGATAGATAAATAGATGGACTTATATATCGATAGATTTTTAGCAAAATAGATAGAAAGATAAATAGACAGATAGATAGAAATATAGACAGATAAATAAAAAGTTAAAATCGATAGATAGATAGACAAATTCATAGATAGATTGATACATAGATAGACAGATATAAAGAGAGAGAGAGAGAGATATATATATATATATATATATAGATGATAGATAGACAGATAGTTAGTTAGTTAGTTAGTTAGATAGACTGATAGATAGACTATAGGTAGACAATTAGACTGGCAGATAGATAGACAGAAAATTGATTGATATATAGATAGATACATAGACAAATAGATAGACAAATTGATAAACAAACAGACAGATAGATAAATAGATAGATATACAAATATATAGATATATAGATAAACTGATAGATATATAGATAGATAGACACATAAATAGAAAAGTACATAGAAAGATATATAGATAGAAAGATAGATAGATAGAATGATAGAAAGATATATAGATAGAAAGATAGATAGATAGAATGATAGATCGACATAGATAGATATACAGATAGATAGATGGATTGATAGATAGATTGAGAGATATACACATATATCGATGGTTTGATAGATAGAGTGAGAGATAGGCAAATAGACTGATAGAAAGACTGACAAATAGACAGATAGATAGATAAAGATAAGGCGGAGCACCCTTGGCTCTGCATTATCGCACATAGGGCTTCGACACTACTACAGCGCTTCGCTAACTCGAAGCACCTCACTATGAGAATCTAGCTTCGCATAGTTAGATAGATGATAGATAGATAGACAGACAGATACATAGATAGAAAGAAAGATAGATAAATAAATAAGTAAATAGATAGAATAATAGATAGATTGATAGAAAGAAAGATTAAAAGATGGATACAGAGGTTGAGAGATAGATTAATATATAGATTGATCAATATAATGATAGAAAGATAAATAGACAAATTAATAAGAAGATAAATAGATAGATAGATAGATAGAAATAAATATATAAAGAGATAGACGAATAGATGGATAGATAAATAGATATATTGATAGAAATATAGATAGACAGATAGATTGATAGATATCATATAGATTGTCTAATTGATAGATAGAATGATAGATAGACATATAGAAAGACATATAGATAGCAAGAAAGAAAGAAAGATATATAGATATTTAGATAGACAGATAGATAAATAAATAGATAGACATATAGATAGAAATAAATTTAGTTAGATCATTAGGCATAAATATAGACATATAGATAGATAGATAGATAGACAAATAGATAGATAGATAGATGGATATACAGATGTATAGATTGATTGATATTAGATTCATATACAGATTGAGAGAAATATTGAAAGATAGATAGATAGACATATTGAAAAAAAGATAAATAGATAGATAGATACATAGATAGACATAAATATAAGGATAAATAGATAGAGATAGATAGATAGAAATAAAGACAGATAGATAGAGAGATAGATAGACATGTAGATTGATAGAAATAAAGATAGATAGATAAATAGATTGATTGATAGAAAAGTAGATTGATTGCTAGACAAACAAATAGAAAGGTAGATAGATATACAGACAAAAAGATAGATAGATAGATAGTCATATAGATAGATAATTATGTACTTAGATAGATTTTTTGATTATTAAAAGAAAAATAAAGAGAAATATAAATGGTAGATACACAGATAGATAGACAGATTGATAGACATATAGATAGACAGATTAATAGACATATAGATAGCCTGATAGATAGACATATAGATAGATACAGAGATAGATTGATAGATAAATAAAAATTAGATAGATATATAAACTGATAGATAGATAGATATTTAGACAGATACATATATACATAGATAGACAGATAGTAAGATATATAGATAGACAGATTGATAGATAGAAAGATAGATAAATAGAGAGATAGATAGATAAATATATAGATACACAAATAAATAGATAGATAGATAAACAAATAGATAGACAGATTCTTAGATAGATTGATAGATTTATTGATCGATATATTGATAGAAAGATTCATACACAAAATTACAGACAAATTGAGAGACAAATTGATAGAAAAATTGATTTACAGATTGATAGATAGATAGTTAGAGAGACAGATAGATAGATAGATAGATAGATTGATTGATTGATAGATAAATATATAGATAGATAGATATATAAATTATTTGCTAGATATGTAGTTATATTATTAGATAGGTCGATAAAAGAATATTAAAAAGATAGATTTACAAATTGATAGGGAGATAGATATAGATTGATAGATAGATAGATGGATAGAATGACATATAGATTAATAAATAAATAGACAGATAGAATACCAGTTAGATAGAGAGATAAATAGGTAGATTGATAGATTGATTGATAGATAAATTGATTGATAGATAGATAGATAGAAAAATAGACATATTGATAGAATGAATGATAGATAGATAGATAGATAGACAGATTGAAAGATAGTTTGATATAAAGATAGACAAGTTTATATATATATATATAATATATATATATATATATATTATATATATATCAACATATTATCAGATAGATAGGAGGGATAAATTGATTAATAGACAAATTGATAGATAGGTGGAAAGATAGATAAATAGATAGACAAATGTATACATAGATAGAAAGTCAAACATATAGATAGATAATAGATAGATCGACAGATAGAAAGAAAATAGTGAGACAGACAGATGGATAAATATATATAATAATATATATATTTATATTTTATATATACATACATAGATATATAGTAAGATAGATAAATAGATTAATAAATAGATAGACAAATAGATTGATAGATTAATAGTTAGTTAGTTAGATAGATATAAAGATAGAAAAATAGATAGATATATAGATTGATATATAGAAATATAGATATATAGATAGATCGATAGACAGTTAGATATATTGATAGATATAAAGATAGATATTTAGATCGATAGATAGACAAATAGAAAGATAGATAGACTTATTTATAGATAGATATTTAGACAGATAAATTGATAGATAAATAGACATATATATAGATAGATTGATAGATTGAGAGATACATACAGATAGAAAGAATGATATATATATATATAGAAAGATAATATAAATAGACCTAATTAGAAAAATAGAAATAGTGGATATATAGAAAGATATATATATATATATATACACACACATAAAGATAGACATAAGATTGATAGATACATACAAATATATATAGTAAGAATGATAGATGGAAGATACATAGTTAGATAAATAGATAGATAGATAGACAGATAGAGAGATAGGTAGAAAGAAAGATAGAAAGACTTATAGATAGACATAAAGATAGATAGATAGATAGATAGATAAATTGATAGATAGATAAAAATATAAATACATACATATATAAATAGAAAGATTGATAGATAGAAAGATTAAAAGATAGATAGATAGCTCATTAGAGAGATAGATAGATTGACTGATAGATATAGAGTTAGAAAGATAGATATATAGATAGATAGATAGATAGATATATAGATAGATTGATATATAATCAGAATAATAGACTGACAAATAGATAGATAGATAGATAGACTTATAGATAGACAGATATATAAATAAATTGATAAATTGAAAGATATGTAGATAGATAGATAGATGTTTAGACAAATAGATAAACAAATAGATAGTAAGATTGATTGATAGATAAATAGATAAAAAAATAGACAGATAGACAAATAGTATATAGATAAACTAATAGATAGACAAATAGATAGATAGATTGATTGATAGAAAGAAATATAAAAACGATAGATATATGTATCAGTAGATAGACAGATGGATAGACAGATTGATAGATAGAGTGATAGAAGATTAATAGACATATTGATAATAGGAATGATAGATAGATTAATAGACATATATAGACAGATTGATAGACAGATAGATAGATAGATAGACACATAGATATACAAATATATGATTAAAAGATAGACATATATATAGACATTGTCCTATATATAGATATATAGATAGATAGACAGACAGATAGATACCTATATAGATAGATATTTAGATATATAGATAGACAGATAGAAACATAAATACATAGAAATATAGGATAGATAGATTATAGATAGATAGATAGACTTATTTATAGACATATAAAAAATGGATGAAACCAATTAGATAGATGAACTAATACATTGACAGCAGATTAATAGATAGATAGATAGATAGATAAAGTGATAAATATACAATTAGAAAAAATATAAAGAGATAGATAGACAAATAGATATATAAATAGATAGATAGATAGATATATAGATAGATACATAGATAAAGGGATAGATAGATAGATAAACATTTAGATAGACTAATAAATAGGCATATATGTAGACAAATATATAGATATATAGATATATAGATTTGATTGACACATAGATATTCATATAGATAGATAAAAAAGATAGACAAATATATCGATAGATAGCCATATAAATATACATAATGATTGATTCATTGAAAATAAATAGATAAACTAGAGAGATACACAATTAGATAGAATATAGTTAGATTGGTAGATAATTAGATAGAGAGTAGATAGATATATATATATATATATATACATATATTGATAGAAAGTTAAACAAATTGATACTCAGATAAAAGAAAAAACATACATATATATGTATATGTAGTTGATAGACAGAGTTTATTGCTAAAAAGATAGATAGTTAGATAGATAGATATAAAAATTTAGATATAGAGAGACAGATAGATATATAGATAGCATAAACATATAGATGATAAGTAGCTAGGAGTAGATAGATAAATGAAACATAGATAGAA
>JAREIK010003789.1:337151-396397 GCA_029783825.1 Sapria himalayana
ATGATAGACAAATAGATACATAGATTTATAGACAGACAGATAATAAATAGATAAATAGATAGACAAAAGATAAATATTCTATATGACAGATATAGATAGATAGATAGACAAAAAGATGGGTATATAGACATACAGACAGATAGACAAATAGATAAAGTATGTAAACAAATTGATTGATAGAATGATTGACATATTCATAGATAGATAGATTAATTGATTGATTGATTGATTGATTGATTGATAGATTGATAGATAGATTGATATATAGACAGATAGAGAGATAAATAGATAGACAAATAAAAACACTCACAGAAAGATAGATTTTATATAGATAGATAGACATACATATATATAGATAGATAGATCAAGAGATAGATAGACAGATAGATAAATAGAAATATAGTCTTTTAGATTCATTTATTGATAGATTAATAGATAGACAAATAGATAGAAGAATAAACGATAGATAGATAGAAAGATAGATAGATCTTTTAATAGACTAATATATAGACAGATAAATTGATAGATTATAGACTAATAGATAGACAGATTGAAAGAGAGTTAGATAGACAAAGAGATAGATTGATTGATAGAAAGACAAATAGATAAATATATAGATGATAGATAGATTTATAGACATAAAGATAGATAGAGAGTTAGACAATAGATAGAAAGACGTATATATAGACAGGACCGATAGTTAGTTAGAAATATAGATAGACATATAGATATATAGATTGATATTCAGAAAGAAGATAGATAGATAATAGATATATTGTCAGATAGATAAATAGAAAATTAATGGATATAATGATAGACAGATTGATAGATTATAGACAAATTTATAGACAGATTAATATACGATTGAAAGGTAGATTAATAGACAAATTGATAGATAAATAGATAGATAGACAAAAAGATAGATAGATAGATAGACAACTAGATAGGTAGATAGATAGATCGACAATAGAAACACAAATATATTGATAGATTATTAAATAGATAGACAAATAAGTAAATAAATAGATAGATAGACAGAAAATAGATAGACAAATAAATAGACAAATAAATAGAATGATTGATAAATAGAAGATAGACAAATTGATACATAGATAGATAGATATATATATATATATATATATATATATATATATCTATATATAAAGTTAGATAAAAATATAGATTGATAGATAGATTGAAAGATATATAAATAGATAGATAGATAAACAAATAGATAGATAACTTTATAAATAGATATAGATAATATATAGATAGATTGATAGATAGACAAATAGAAAATAGATAGATAGACAAATAGGAATACATTTAGAAAGATATATAGTCTGAGAGACAAAAGGATAAATAGATAGATAGATAGACAGTCAGACATATAGACAGACAGACAAATAGACTGATAGAAATAAAGATAGATAGATTATATGATAGATATATTTTTAGATAGTTAAAAAAAATTAATAGATAGATAGATAAAAATTGAATGATAGATAGATTAACTAATTTTTATATAGATTTATAGATAGATAAATAAACAGATTGATTGATTGATTGATTGATAAATAAATATATTGATAAATATAAATAGATTGATTGATTGATTGATAAAAAGATAGATAGACAAATAGATAGATAAATAGATAGTTTGATAGTTAAATAAGTTGATAGACTAATAGATAGACAAAAAGATAGATAAAGAGATAGACAGATAGATAGACATATATATAGATAGTTAGATATACCAATATATAGATATATAGATAGATTGATAGAAAAACAGATAGATAGATATATATATATATATATATATAAATAGAAAGACAAATAGATAGATAGATAGAATATAGATAGATGGTCATATAGATAGAAAGAGAGATTGACATATAGATAAATAGAAAGATAGCTAAAGATATAGTCAGATAGATAGACAAACAGATTGATTAATTGATCATTATATAGACAACTATATAGATAGATAGATTGATAGACATATAGATAGAAGGATAGATACATAGATAGGTACACATATAGATAGATAGTTAGATAGATCGAGAGATAGATAGATAGATAGAAGATAAATAAATATATATACAAATAGATAGATAGTAAGATAAATAGATAAATAGATAGATAGATAAACAGATAGACAGACAGATAGACTGATAGATAAATAGATAGATAAAAAATTAATTAGATAGAAAGATATATTTATTGATAGATAGATAAATAGTAATATAGATAAACATATTTATTGATAGATAATTAGATTGAGAAATAAATTGACAGATAGAAATATAAATAGATAGACATATACATAAACAGATAAAAAGATAGAATTATCAATTGATAGACATATAGATAGACATATAGAAAGATAGATAGATAGATTAATTGATAGATAGATTGATTTTTAGATAGATAGATAAACAGACAGATAGATAAATAGATAGATAGATAGATAGATAGACAGATAGATAGGCATGATATATAGATTGATAGATAGAACGATATATAGATTGATAGATAGATTGATATATATAGATAAATAGATAAAATATATTAATAGATATATGGATAAATAGATAGATAGATATAGAAATAGATAGATCGATAGATACATAGATTGATATATAGATACATTGATATATAGATAGATAGAAAGAGAGATAAATAGGTAGGCAGATAGATAAATAGATATTTAGACAGATAGATACACAGATAAATATATTGAAAGATAATTAGCTAAATATATAGATACATAGATAGATAGATAGATAGATAGATAAATAAATAGAAAGTTAGATATATAGATAGAAAGATAGATAGATATATAGTTAGATTGATAGATAGATAAATAAACATATAGATATATAGATAGATAAATATATAGAAAGATAGATAAATATATAGAAAGATAGATAAATACAAAAATCGATAGATAGACATATAGATAGATAGATAGATAGATAGATAGAAAGAAAGTTAGATAGATTGACAAATAGATAGACAGATAGATAGATAGAAAGATTGAAAGATAGTTATAAAATAGATAGACATTTAGATATATAGATATATCGATAGATAGTTTAACATATAGATAGATAGATTGATTGATTGATTGACATATAGATAGATAGATAGAAAGATAGATAGATAGATTGATATATAGATAGACAAATAGATATAATGATATATAGATAGATAGTTAGATCTATAAATAGATAGATAGATCGATTGATATATATATATATATATATATAGATAAATAGATATATAGATAGAAAAAAGATAGATAGATAGATAGACAAATAAATAGACAGATAGGTACACAAGTAGATAATTAGATAGAATGGTAGAGAGATAGACAGAAAAAGAGACGGATTTCCATCGCTAAACTTAGTTATGGAATTCAATTTTTTGTCGCTATTATAGCAATGGATTGTTGCATTCCATCGCTAATTTATTTTCTTGTACACTTTTTGAGTCATTTTAGCTACGAAATATTCCATCACTAAAATTTAATATCCATCGCTAAAATACCTTTTTATTTAAATTTTTTTTATATTAATTAAAAAATTACTGCAATATATTTAATTTTAAATAATTAGAAACAATAATAATAAAAAACACACATTCTTTGGAAAAATAAATATTAATTTAGTTCATTGTTGAAAATAAAAGCAATACAAAGAACTTACATTAATTATGTTGCAACAATTTAAAAAACTCTTAACACAATAACTAGTTCATATCATCTTATAAAAAACTAGCTCATAATTGAAAAATCATGATCACAACCTACACTACAAGAAAAAGCCCATATAGCTAGGGACAATTCGCTAGCTAAATGAGCATTTTCCATCGCTAAATGAAATATTGTGATGGATTACCGATGGATCGGTTCCTTATCTAAAGTGATTCTTACTAAAATATAGCAACGGATAGTGTCCCTAGCTACAAAGTTAGCAACGGAAAAATCTCTTGCTAAAAAACACAAATTCCCTAGCTAAATTAGCAAGATAAATGAGATTTTCCATCGCCAAGCGAAAATAAAGATAGATGATTTCCTAACTAAAGTGTTGTCAATAAATTTTAGCGACGAATATAGTCCTTAGCAATAAAATTAGCGTCAAAAATCTGTCGCTAATTTTAATATTTCTCTAGCTAATTTAGCAAGGGATTTTTTCCTAGATATTTTAATTTCAAAATTAATTTCAAAATTTAAATTATTTTAAAAATTTTTAATAAAATAATTTAATATTTTTATATCAAATTGAATAAGAATTGAAACTATTAATAATTTATAATAAACAAAAAATAAAATCATTTAATATCTTATTCTAATTTAGTATTTTACACAATTCAAACAAAAAAATAATAAAATTTTATTTCATCTTATTCATCAATGTATCTATTGACAGTGCATAAAGTATAATATATCCATTCATTGATGTCGCTTTCTCTCCCTCTGCTCCTCCCATCATAATTTTTCTACCGCGACAAAGTTGTCCCAGTCATGGCACGTAATGTCTAGTGAAAAATCTCATCACTTATAGAAGCTATGTATGTAGAATAATGCGGTATCATATCTGTAAGAAATTTAAACCACTCGATCAAATTTAAAAAAAAAGTTATGTTTTGATACATATATAATATTGTATTATATATGTAAATATATACTAGCATTTCACTCTTACATATATTACTATAGTATATGTATATAAAAATAGCAATATTATGTGTACATATAAACTGAGTACAAATATACTCAGTATATATGTACATAAAATACTATAGTATTATATGTACGTATATACTGACTTTCTTCGTACGTATATACCTCATTTGGTACTGTTGCTGCTACTCCCGCTGCCACTCTTGCCGTTGCTACCGTTGCCGCTACCATTGCCACTGTCACTGCCAATACCATTGCTACTGTCACCACCACCGCAGCTACCACAGCTGCCTCTGCTGCCGTGGCTGTCGCCGCTGGCCACTGCCCCCGCTGAAAGTGCTGCCGCTGAATGCCGCAGCTGTCGCTGCTACCGCCATCACAGTTGCTATCATTGCTGCAGCTCCTACCGTTGCTGCCTTTATCACTGCTGCCGCTGCTTCCGGTGCTGCCGCTGCTTCCAGTGTAGCAACTGCTACTGCCGCTGCCACCACTGCTTCCGAAGCAGCTACTGCCACTACCTCCGATGCCACCACTCCTACCGCTGCCGCTCCCACCACTAATGCCACCACTATAGCCCCCACTACTGCCACCGCCACCACTAGAGCCACTATTGCTTCCGCTGACGCCGCTGGCATCGCTGCTAACGCTGTCGCTGCTACTACTACTGATAATAGGCTTTTACATGCATATAATAGGCTAAAACTCTACCAAAAAATTTGAAGACATAAATATTTTAATAGATATATAAAAATAGTTATTATAGACATGAACAAACCCAAATTAAAGTTGATTGTCATACAGCTTAAACTAAAATTTAATTAATTAATTTAATATTTTTATATTTAATTTAATAAAAAATAGAAACTATAAATGAAAATTTTAAATTAAACAAAAAATATTCATTGAATAACTTATTCTAAAACAGTATTTTAAATAACTAAAAAAAACAAAAATTATATTACATCTTAGTAATCAATATATCTACCGACTGTGCATAAAGTATAATTTATAAATGCATTGATATTACTTTATCTCACTCTGCTCCTCCGATCACCAACTTTTCGTTGTGAAAAAACTGTCCAAGTCATGGTACTTCATGTCTGTTAAAAAATTCGTTCACTTATATAAGCTCCATATGGGAAACCATGCGGTACCACATCTGTAAGAAATTTAAACCACTAAATCAAATCAAAATAAATTAAAAAAACTATGTTTAGATAAATATATATTACTGTAGCAAAAATCTACATATATACTAGCATTTCACTCGTACATACATTACTACAGTATTTGTACATATAAATTGTAGTATTATGCGTACATATATACCGAGTACATATATACTCAGTATATATGTACATAAAATACTGCAGAATTATACGTACGTATATACTGACTATATACGTACATATATTCCGCATATGTTGTCGTTCCTACTACTCCCACTGCCCCTGCCGCCCTTGCCTCCCCTACCGCTCGCTGCCGCCCCTGCCGCTACTACCGCTGCTACCTCCACCATCACCACTACCACTGTCGCTACTGCTGCTGCTGCCTCTGTTGCCACTACTACCGATGCTACCTCCACTATCACCACTACCACTGTCGCTGCTGCCGCTGCTACCTCTGTTGCCACTGCTATCGCTGTTGCCTCTGTCGCCGCCACTACTGTTGCTACCGCCGTTGCCTCCGCTGCTGTCGCTATCACTGATGATGCTGCTTCCTCCACTACCTCCCCTACAGTCAGTGTCACTGCTGCCGCATCTTCCGCATCTGCCACCGCTGCAGACGCCGTAGCTACTGCTGCCACTGCCATCGTTGCTGCTTCTGGCACTACTGCCACTGCTACCATCACTATCACTACTACAGCCACTGCCATGACTACCATTGCTGATAATAGGCATTTACTTAGCTATAATATGCTAATACTCTACCCAAATAATTTGGATAAATACAAATATATTCAAAGATATATAAAAATAGTTATTATAGACATCAACAAAAAAAATTATAGTTGATTGTCATAGAGTTTCAACAAAAATTTAATTAAATAATTTAATATTTTTAAATTAAATTTAATAAAAACAAAAACTATAAATGAAAATTTTAAATTAAACAAAAAAAATTCATTTAATAACTTATTATAATATAATATTTAAAATAACTAAAACAAAAAATAATAAAAATTGTATTACATCATATTAATCAATGTATCTACCGACTCTGAATAAAGTATAATCTATCAATGCATTGACATTGCTTTCTCTCCCTTTGCTCATCTGATCACCAACTTTCTACTACAAAAATGCTATCTGAGTCACGGTGTATCATATTTGTTGAAATATGTCTTCACTTATACAAGCTTCGAATGAGAAACAATGCGGTATCATATCTGTACGAAATTCAAACCACCAAATCAAATCAAATTAAATAAGAAAAACTATATTTTGATAAATATATTTTACTACAGTAAATATGTACATCTATACTAACATTTCACTCATACATATATTACTACAGTATATGTACATATAAACTATAGTATTTTGCGTACATATATACTGAATACACATATATACTCAGTATATATGTACATAAAATATTATAGTATTATATGTATGTATATAGTGACTATATACGTATGTATATACCACATTTGTTGCCATTGCTGATGCTCCCTCTACCACTGCCACTCCTGCCGCTACTGTCGCTGACATTGCCGCTGCCGCTGTCGTTGTCGGTACCGCTACCTCTACCACTTCCACTACCACTACTGATGCCACTTCCATTGTCACTGCTACCAGTGTTGTCGCTGCCACCCCACCACCACCGTGATTGGCGTGGCTGCCATTGATGCCAGTGTTGTCACTGCTATCGCTGCTGCCACTAATGCCACTACTGTCACTTCTGCCGCTGCTACCGCTTATGCCGCCGCCACTTCCGCCACCACCCCTGCTGCCACCACCGCCGGTGCCTTCGTTGTTGCCATTGCTGTCGCTGCGGCCACTGATGTCGCCTCTGCCGCTACTACCGGTGTTGCAGGTGATTCCGCTGCTGCCGGTGATACCGGTGATGCCGCCTCCGCTGCTGCTACTGCTACTGCCCCTATCGCCGATGCTGCTATTGCCACTGTTGCCGCCACTGCCACTACTACCACTGCTGCCGCCGCTACCACTTCTGCCACCACCAATGTTGTCACTGCCATCGTTGCCGCTGCTGAAAATAGGATTTTACATACCTATAATAGGTTAAAACTCTACCCAAAAAATTTAGAGACACAAAAACATATTCACAGATATATAAAAACAAATATTATAGACATGAACAAACACAAATTAAATTTAATTGTCATACAGCTTCAACAAAAATCCAAAAGATGTCCATCAATTATGTTTAGAGATAAAGATAGTGTAAAAATAAAATGTTTTTAGAATAATAAAGATTATATAAGCTAGACATTTTTTGATAAAGCTGAAATCGGTAATATGGGACCCATGCATTGGAAGGACCATGGTAATGTCTGGATGCTTTGAATCAAGATTTTTTCTTTTGTCTCACATAATGTATCCTGTAAAGATTCATAATTTGGTTAATCAAAAAATTAATGAACAAAACCAGAATAAGAAAAATTGAAACCTGCAAAAAAATATCATAATTATTTGCTACACATAGACAAAAATAAATAATAGTTCAGAAATAATTCTCATACTCAATCATCCTCATACTTTGTAGGGAATGTTAGCCTCTCCTGTGAGGATTCGCAGCTGGATCTCGGAATGTTATCTGTTGCGCCAATGCCGCTAACTGTGACTCCAAATAGGACATCGGCTGTAGCATTACATTTATAATTTCTTGCATTTCTTCCATCAAATTAGTTATCTGTTCATCATTCTTTTTCATTTCGGTCTCCATATTTATAATATGTTCATTTGTTTCCAATGCTTGTTGTTCAACTGCCTCATCCACCATTGCTAAGAGATATGAATTAGAGGTATGACTGCTACAACAAAATTCCACTCCCTTAGAGCTGATTCTGTAAACTCGCTTCTTCTTTCGACCTCCTATTGTCTCCAAATAAATAGAATCATAGTTAATTGGTTGAAGGTCCATATAACCCTAAACTTGTTGATGAGTAGCTGTCACACATTCCTCTTTTAGGTCATGAGATAAAATAGAGAAAAAAATGATCCTAGATTTATAAAAAATAAAATAAATATTTTGCATTCAAAATAATTTTCATAATGTACTGTAGTTTTATAAAATCTATTTAATATAACAATTTTTTACAGCAATCTTCTAAGACTTGTTGTCAACATACTGACCATCCACTTTCTTCACATGCATCTTCTTGAAAATTTCAGAAACATCTCGATCTCGGCCTAATTCTCCTACCTAGAATATGTTTTTATTAAGTCATAAAAAAACAAATGATAAAAAAATTTAACAAAATTAATAAAACAATGCAGAGATTTAATTTATTGGACTATTAGGACAAACACAAAATATAGATATGTTTAGAATTTTATATTTGTCCCAAATCTTGAGAGTGCTCAATGCTCGACTTTGAACCTCCGGTGTGTCGATAGATTTCTGTACCTAGTCAAGCTACCTCACTTCTTCAATTTTTGCTGGCAATATCTGATTTTTTCTTCACATCTAGCTCCTCCCAATAATTAAGCCACTCGGGCCAGTCTTCATCGAATATAAATTCAGGCATTTCTTTCATTTTATTTAATTTTTGGACAAAATCAGAATACCGTTGAGCAGATTTGATCTTCCATAATGACTTTATCTTTCCATCAAATTTGGATGCCCATGTGCACTGATTCTATAAATAGAAAAATGACAAAAGAATTTATATTAACAACAAGAACATAATTATTTACTATTTGAATAATAACCAACATAAAAGTTATGTAATTAGATAATTATTTTTCAATTCTTTTGTTTTGTTATTTTTACCTAAAAGCCATTAAAATATGACTATTTTGTCGATTCAGAAACTTTCTTCCAGGAGAAAGCTTTAGAATCAGCAATTTTCTTGAAAGCCTTTGTAATTATAGTTGAACACATGTGAGATGGAATAAAACTGTACAAATAAATAAATAACATTGAAAACAAGCAAATCATAATAATATAAAAAAACCACTGTCAGTAATATCAAAAATTTTTTTTCAAGTCATTTTTACATATTTCTTTTACCTCTCATCCACAATCTCAATTTCTAACTTTACACTAATTACAGAGGAAGACACAATATTTGATGATGTTGTTGGTATTGTAAATGATGGAACAATCGGTGTAAAATGTGGTGTAGAAGATAGAGATGGATCAAAAGTTTGTGCAGGAAGCATAATGGATGGTGGGCTTACATCTGATAAAGGTGATAGTAGAGGTCTCAGTATTGGTGGTAGAAATAGAGATGGTGATTATGATATTGAAGTCTAGATATGGTGGCTATGAGATGGTACTGATTCTTCAACATGATGTAACAAACTAGATGAATTTAGTTCAATTCTATGTCCACGCTCACCTCCACCACGACCACGTCCTTTAGGCACCATCTACTATACAAAATAAAATATAGAACAAAAAATAGGGATATGATGAACAAGCATGCTTTTTCGAATAAAACACACCGATAGATTTTAATAAAATATAAAAAGTCTTTGATAGTTTAAATTTATAATATTATTATAACAATTTAATTATCGGCATCACTATCATCCTCTAGTGGATTTTCTGATATTTTGTCTGATTCCGATAGAAGTTTGAACTCATCTTCAGATAGAAATTGATCATCTTCAATTTCTATTGTGCCACCATTTGAATCACATAAATTTTTTGGATCTTCATCGACATTCACAAGCTCAAAATTATTTGTCATTTTCTTAGAATGCTAGTGCAATTTCTAAGTATGCACTTCTTTGTTGCGATGTTGGTAACTCAAATTTTGATCGAGCTTTGATTTTGCAAATCATCCACCAATCTCTCTTATCATGAGATAAACTCGGATATGTACAATAATATACATGAGTGGCTTGAACTGCCATAATAAATGGCTCAATTCGATTATATCTGTGTTTATGGTTAACATCCACTAGCTTATAATCCGAATGAATCTTTGAGCACACATTTCGTATAGTATCAAACCACTCGCATTTTAATCATACAATCCTATTATTTTTGAGTCTGAGATACTCCAACTAAATAACATCTTTGAGTTGACCATAATAATCAATCTCATCTACACTATAACATGAGCCTTTAATGCATATACCACTATTCATTATTATTTTAGAAGAACCGTGCCCGATTATGTGAAACTTATATCCATTAACAAAATACCCAGGATAGGTTATCACAAATCTAAACTGACCTTTACTTAGATTCTAAATGAAAATATTTGAATCTCCATTTGATGTTCAATTGCCTGTGACATAAATTAAAAAAATGATATTAACAAATAAAAGATACTAATAAATTAAATAATTCAAAAATAAAAAATTTAATTATACTCACATAATTTTTTAACCAATTCGCAAATTTAGTTTCTAGCATATAATCGACATCATTGATGGAAATTGCTGGTTGCCTATATTTTAATTGCTCAACATAAATACTACAAAAATATAAAATGAGAGAAAAAAAAGTAAATCATTTTTTAATAATTCCTATTAAAGATAAAATTAAACGATGATAAAACCTGCAACCATTTTGGGTCTACATACTCAATATATGGTGCAACCTCCTCACAATAAAGTAAAACATAGCTCCGGGTTACTTTGTACTCTTCATTTGTCATATATATTTTCATTACTCTTCTAAATGCTTTTCCAAGGTGCTTGAAGATTGATAGTTTGTCAAATGAATCACCTTCTACCATCACATGATGTTCATAATTCCGTGACACATTTCTATTCTTTTTATTAACATGATCTCAAACTAATAAGAACAAAATGATGATGCTTCTTCTACTAAATATGCATTGCAAATTGAACCTTCAACTTTTACATTGTTTCTAAAATTCAATATCAATTTATGAAGATACCTACATCCATAATGTTAGGTTTCAATTAGATTAAATTACAATAATACTTAATGTACTAAATAATAAAACACATCAAATTATATGTATTTATCTTTCAAAAAGATACATCCACCTGAATTGTACTGGCCATGCAATCTTTGCTTCATATGCCAAATTGACCCAAAAATGCTCGATCTAGTCAAAAAAACTCGGTGGGAATATCCGTTCATGCTTACAAATAATAAGTGGAATGTCATTCTCCAGCCTCACCATGTCATCTATTTTGATTGTCGTTGTAGTTAGCTGTTTGAAAAACAAACTAAGTTCTGTAAGGACTTTCCAAACACTTAGTGGAAGTAATTAATGAAATGCAATTGGTATTAATCTCTGCATAAATACATGATAGTCATGACTTTTCATTCCAAATAACTTAAGATTCTTCATATCCACGAATCAACCCATATTTGACACATATCCATCAGGGAATTTCAAATTTTAAACCAATTCACACAATATCCGTCTTGCCTTCTTATCAAGTGTGTAGCAAGCTTTAGAGAATTTTCCTATTTCCTCATCCATTTTCAATTCAGGACACCGACAATAATCATTGAGCTCTTGTCTTGATTTTAAAGTATCTGTTGTTTTTGTGTCTACATTAAGGACAGTGTTTAAAACATTGTCAAAAACATTTTTTTCAATATGCATTACATCTAAGTTATGATGAATTAAATTGGACTCCCAATAGGGAAAGTCCCAAAATATACAATATTTCCTCCAGCCAAATAATTTGCTCCCTGGTCCATTACTTCTAGTAGCTTACTTTTCAGTTACCTTCTTCAAACCCAAACTCTGAATCTCTGTTATAATATTATCTCCTGAACGAACTACTAGTGCAACTGGCATCACAATTTTATTTTTTTTGAATTGTAGTTCTATTTCTTTGAAATGGATGATTCGAAGGTAGAAACTTACGAAGATTATCAAACCATGACTGTTTACCACTAAATTTGAGGGTAAATACATGTATAAATATAGTTAAACTTTATTTATACATGTAGATATATATATTTAATATTTAAATATAAGTTGTAAATTATATATTTAAATATAGTTATGTATGAAGTTTTTATAGTAATACATATAATAAGATACAATTATTTATAGTTATATGTTATTATACATATAGTATATATAACTATAAATATTTTTATATAGTTAAACATAGAGTTATATATAGATATATTCAATACAAATAGTTTTACATAAATATATAAAGTTATAAATAAATATATAGATTTACATATATGTATACATACTTACAAATATAGTTATATTTAATTAGTATAGTGTTATAAAGTTATACAATTATTTATATATAATTATAAAAATATTTATATATAGTCATACAACTTCAACAGATAAATTAAAATATGACCATCAATGATGTTTAGAGAGAGAGAGAGAGAGAGAAGAAATACTTTATTTCTATCCTTTTCCACATGAGCAGGAAGTTACTTTGAATGGCCATTTACTACTACTTTTATAGCAAAGAGATGTTCGGATTATTATTACCATGCTATTTGTTTTTTAAAATATTATTCTTGATAGTAATTATGTTCAAAAAAGTTTGGTTCATATATTTTATACTATCTTAGCTTGAGTATCCATGACACATTGCTATAAGTTGATCTTATTATATTAGTATGAAATCATTGTTTTAATATTACTAAACTTGATTCAACAAGTCCACTCATCACTAACACAAGAAAGATCACAAGGAATCACACACTACGAGACATCTATTGCAGGAATATTGAAATTATTCGAAATATAAGTGTTTTATTTCAAGAAACATAAATATGAAGTTATTAAGTTTGAGATGATTTTGAGATAAATTGGCTATTTTATTTGTACTAGACAGACAAACAGATAGTCAAACAGAAAGATAAACTAACAAAAAGATAAACTAATAGATAGATAGAACCACAGATAGATAGGCAGATTGATATAATGATTGATAAACATATTGATTATCAAATTGATAGATAGATTGATAGAGATATTGATAGACAAATTGATAGATAGATTGATAGCCATATAGATTGATAGATTGATAGAGAGAAAGATAGAGAGATAGAAAGATAAATAGATAGAGAGAAAAGAGATCGACAGGTTATTAGAAAGATAAATTGATAGATAGATAGACATATAGAAAGATAGATAGATAGACAGATAGATTGATAGAAAGATATATAGAGAGACAAATAGATAGACTGATAGATAGAGATATAGATATATAGATATTTAGACAGATTAGATAGCTAGATAAATAGAAACAAAGATAATTAGATAGATAGATCAATAGAAAGACAGATAGATACATAGATAGATAGACAAATAGATAGGCAGAAAGATTTATAGATATATAGATAGATAGATAGATAGATAGACAATTAGATTGATAGATATAGTGACATTTAGATAAATAGATAGATAGATAGATAAAAAGATAGATATAAAGATAGATTGAAAAATAGAAAGTCAAATAAAAAGATAGATAGACAAATAGATAGACAGATAGATAGTCAGATAAATAGACAAAAAGATATATAGATATTGATAGAGAGATAGATATAAAAATAGATAGACATATAGATAGTTAGATAGATAGATAGATAAATAGACAATTAAATAGATAGATAGACAAACAAATAGATAGATAGATACATAGATATAAAATTAAATAGACAAATATATAGATAGATAGATAGACAGAAAGATAGACAGATAAATATATAAACAAATAGAAATACACACACACAGAGATATGTAGATAGATATATAGATAGATAGATAAATAGAAAGATAGATAGTGAGATACATAAATAGATAGATAGATAGATAGATAGAAATATAGATACATAGATAGATAAATAAATAGATTGATAGGTAAGTAGATATATAAATAGATAGATAGACAGAATGACAATTAGATAGAAAAAAAGACTAATATATAGATATATGGACAAACATACACTTAATTATACAAACATACACTTAATTATACAAAGAGATAAAAAGATGGAAAGAAAGATAGATACACATATACATAGATCGATAAATAGTTGAATTAATAGAAAGATTGATAAACAGATTGATAGATAGATTGATAGGTGAATTGATAAGCAGATTGATAGACTAATTGATTAATTAATTTATAGGAAAATAGATAGAAAGATAAATAGAGAGATAGATCGATAGATTATTAGCCAAAAATTAAACAAATATATAGATAGAAATATAGATAGATACATAGATAAATAGAAAGACAGACAAACAGATAGATAGATCGATAGATAGATAGAGAAATAGATAGACAGATAGATAGGTAGATAGAAAGATAGATGGATAGAAAATATATAGATAGACATATAGATTGAAATATAGACAAATAATTAGATAAAAAGATAGATATATATATATATATATATATTGACAGACAGATAGAAAAATAGATAGATAGATAGATAGATAAAAAGACATATAGATAGTGAGATAGATAAATAGATGGATTGATAGATTGATAGACATATAGATAGATAGATAAATATATAGATAACTATAAATATAAAAAGATATATAGATAGACAGATAGATAGATAAAAAAATAGAAAGACGGATAGACAAAGAGATAAATAGATAGACAAATATATAGATAGATAGATAGACAGAGAGAGAGAGAGAGAGAGAGAGATATATATATATATATATATATATATATATATATATATATATATTGATTGATAGAAACATATATAGATAGATATATAGATATATAAATAGATAGATAGAAAAACATATCGATACACATAAAGATGGACAAAATCATAAACAGACAAATAGAAAGACATACAGACAGACAGACAGATAGAGAGATAGATAGATAGATAGATAGATAGAATGATAGATAGATAGACAAATAAATAGGTAAATAGATAATTAGATAGAAAGAAAGATAAAGAAATAGACAGACGATAAAACAAATAGATAGACATAGAGGCATATATATAGATAAACACACTGATAGATAGATAGACTGTTAGAAAGATATAAAAAAAGAAAGACAAATAAATAGATAGATAGTTAGATTTATATAAAGAGAGATAGATAGTTATTTAGATAGATAGATGCATGGATTGATAAAAAGTTTGATAAATTTATTGATAAATAGATAGATAGATAGATCGATAGACTAATAGATAGATTAATAAATAGACATTTAGATAGACATATTGATAGACATATAGATAGATATATAGATAGACAAACATGTAGCTAAATATATAGATAAATACATAGATAGTTAGACAGAATGATTGACAGGTAGACAGATAGAAAGATTAATATATAGATAGATTTAAAAATATATAGACAAACAAATAGATAGATAGATAAATAGATAGATAGATAGATATACAGAAAGACTGATAGATATACAAATAGATAGATAGACAGATAGATAGATATACAAATAAATAAATAGATAGAGAGACACAAAAATATAGATAGATATAGAGATTTATTGATAGATTCAATGGTAGATTGAAAGATAAATAGATCGATAGACAAATAATTATATAGATAGATAAAAAAATATATAGATAGATATATATATAGATAGAAAAATAAATAGACAAATAGATAGATAAATAGATATGTAGATAGATAGATAGATAAACAAACAAATAGATATATAGTAATACTAACAGATAGATAGATAGAAAGATATATAGACAAACAGATAGATAGTTAGATTGACAAATTGAAAGATATATAGAAAGATAGATACATAAACAAATAAATAGTGATTTTGATAGATAGATTTTTTGAAAGAAAGATAGACACATAGATTTACAGATAGATAAATATATTGATAGAAAGATTGATAGTCAAATTCATACCCACTTTGATAGATAGAATGATAGACAGATAGATAGATTTATTAAGAGAAACATAGTAAAATTGATTGATTGGTATATAGATAGATAGATCGATAAATTATTAGGCAGAAAGATAAATAGTTAAATAGAAAGATAATTAGATAGATAAATAGATAGATAGAGAAATAGATAGATAGATAGATAGATACACAAATAGAAAGATAGATACATTGATAGACAGATTGACACACAGATAGATAAATAGACAAATAGATTGATAGTTAGATAGATAAAAATTTAGACAAATAAATAGATTGATAGATAGATGGATAAATAGACACGCATATATATATATAGATAGGTAGATAGATAGATGGATAGATAGATAAGAATATAGATAGACAAATAGATTGATTGTTAGATAGACTTATATATCTATAGATAGATACACAGATAAATTGATTGATAGATAGGCAAAAATAGACAGACAAATAGATAGACAAATAGATAGATAAATAGATAAAGAGATGGATAGACAAATTGATAGATAGATAGATAGACCTATAAATAGACAAATAGATAGATAGATAGAGAGATAGAGAGATAGATAGACAAATAGATTGATTTATAGTTAGACATATAGATAGATAGACAGATAGATACATAGATAGACAGATAGAATTAAATATAATTGGATAGATAGATAGATAGACAAATAGATAGATAGAAATATAGATCGAGAAATTGATAAATAGATAGATAAACAAATAGATAGATACATAGATAGACAGATAAATAGATAGAAAAATAGTCAAATATATGGATAGATGGATAGATGGATAGATAGATTAACATAACGAGAAATAGTAGATAGATAGATAGATAGATAGATAGACTAACAGATAGATATAGAGATAGACAAATAGACAGACAGACAGACAGATAGAAAGATAGAAAAATACTTATATAGATAGAAAATTAGATTGATAGATTGATAGAATGATTGATATAAAGATATATAGAATAATAGAGAGATAGATGAATAGACATATAGATATAAAGAAAGATAAACAGATAGATAGATAGTTAGATAAATAGATAAATAGGTTGATACATAGACCAATAGATAGACTGGTAGATACATAGTTTGATACAAAAATAGCTAGATAGACATAGATAAATAGATAAATAGGTAGAATATAAATAGAAATATAGTTAGATAGATAGATAGATAGATAAACAGATTGATAGATAAAACTATAGACAATTGTATAGAGACATAAATAGACTTATATATATATATATATATATATATATAAATAGGTAGATACGTAGATAGGTACACAGACAGATAGTTAAACAGATTTATAAATAAATAGATAGATAGACACATAGAAAGAAAGAAAGATAGATAGATAAATTACAGATAGATAGAAAGATATATAGATATAAAAATATATAGATAGATAGACATATAGATAGATGAATAGTTAAATAGATAAATAAATAAATAAATAAATTGATAGATAGATTGATATATTGATAAATAGAAATATAGATAGATAGATAGATATAAATATAGGCAGATAGATAGATAGATAGATATATATATAATAAATAAATTGATAGATATATTAAGAGATAGCTTGATATATAGATTGATAGATATATTGATAGACAAATTGATATATAGATAAATTGAAAGACAAATTGATTGATAGATAGATAGGCATATAGATAGACATTTAGATAGATAGATAGATAGATAGACAAATAGATAGATAGATAAAAAGATAGATAGATATATATAAACATATATTAAGACAACTGAATAAATAAATAGATAATCAAATTACTAGATAGATAGATAGATAGATTATTAAATAGAAAGATAGTTAGATAGATAGATAGACAGATTGATAGATAAAACTATAGACAATTATATAGAGACATAGAGAGACTTATTGATAGATAGATAGATAGATGAATAGGTAGATAGGTAGATAGATACACAAACAGATAGGTAAACATATTTATAAATAAATAGATAGATAGACACATAGAAAGAAAGAAAGACAGATAGATAAATTACAGATAGATAGACAGATATATAGATATAAAGATATATAGATAGATAGACATATAGATAGACGAATAGTTAAATAGATATATAAATAGATAAATAAATTGATAGATAGATTGATATATTCATAAATAGAAATATAGATAGATAGATATATATATAAATATAGGCAAATAGATAGATAGATATATAATAAATAAATTGATAGATATATTAAGAGATAGCTTGATATATAGATTGATAGATATATTGATAGACAAATTGATAGATAGATAAATTGAAAGACAAATTGATAGATAAATATATAGGCAAATAGATAGACATTTAGATAGATAGATAGACAAATAGATAGATAGATAAAAAGATAGATATATATATATATACATATATTAAGACAAATGAATAAATAAATAGATAATCAGATTACTAGATAGATAGATAGATTATTAAATAGAAAGATAGATTGATTGATTGATAGATTGATAGATAAAACTATAGACAATTATATAGAGACATAGAGAGACTTATAGATAGATAGATAGATAGATAGATAGATGAATAGGTAGATAGGTAGATAGATACACAAACAGATAGTTAAACATATTTATAAATAAATAGATAGATAGACACATAGAAAGAAAGAAAGATAGATAGATAAATTACAGATTGATAGACAGATATATAGATATAAAGATATATAGATAGATAGACATATAGATAGACGAATAGTTAAATAGATATATAAATAGATAAATAAATTGATAGATAGATTGATATATTGATAAATAGAAATATAGATAGATAGATAGATAGATATAAATCTAGGCAAATAGATAGATAGATATATATATAATAAATAAATTGATAGATAAATTAAGAGATAACTTGATATATAGATTGATAGACAAATTGATAGATAGATAAATTGATAGACAAATTGATAGATAGATATGCAGATAGATAGACATTTACATAGATAGACAAATAGATAGATAGATAAAAAGATAGATAGATATATATAAACATAAATTAAGACAAATAAATAAATTGATAATCATATTACTAGATAGATAGATTATTAAATAGAAATATAGTTAGATAGATAGGTAGATAGATAGACAGATTGATAGATAAAACTATAGACAATTATATAGAGACATATATAGACTTATAGATAGATAGATAGATAGATGAGTAGGTAGATAGGTAGATAGATACACAGACAGATAGTTAAACATATTTATAAATAAATAGATAGATAGACAGATTGATAGATAAAACTATAGACAATTATATAGAGACATATATAGACTTATAGATAGATAGATAGGTAGATGAGTAGTTAGATAGGTAGATAGATACACAGACTGATAGTTAAACATATTTATAAATAAATAGATAGATAGACACATAGAAAGAAAGAAAGATAGATAGATAAATTACAGATAGATATACAGATATATATATATATAGATATATAGATAGATAGACATATAGATAGACGAATAGTTAAATAGATATATAAATAGATAAATAATTTGATAGATAGATTGATATATTGATAAATAGAAATATAGATAGATAGATATAAATATATGCAAATAGATAGATAGATATATAATAAATAAATTGATAGATATATAAAGAGATAGCTTGATATATAGATTGATAGATAGATTGATAGACAAATTAATAGATAGATAATTTGAAAGACAAATTGATAGATAGATAGGCAGATAGATAGACATTTAGATAGATAGATAGATAGATAGACAAATAGATAGATAGATAAAAAGATAGATAGATATATATAAACATATATTAAGACAAATAAATAAATAGATAATCAGATTACTAGATAGATAGATAGATTATTAAATAGAAAGATAGTTAGATAGATAGATATATAGATATATAGATTGATAGATAAAACTATAGACAATTATATAGAGACATAGAGAGACTTATTGATAGATAGATAGATGAATAGGTAGATAGGTAGATAGATACACAGACAGATAGGTAAACATATTTATAAATAAATAGATAGATAGACACATAGAAAGAAAGAAAGACAGATAGATAAATTACAGATAGATAGACAGATATATAGATATAAAGATATATAGATAGATAGACATATAGATAGACGAATAGTTAAATAGATATATAAATAGATAAATAAATTGATAGATAGATTGATATATTCATAAATAGAAATATAGATAGATAGATATATATATAAATATAGGCAAATAGATAGATAGATATATAATAAATAAATTGATAGATATATTAAGAGATAGCTTGATATATAGATTGATAGATATATTGATAGACAAATTGATAGATAGATAAATTGAAAGACAAATTGATAGATAAATATATAGGCAAATAGATAGACATTAAGATAGATAGATAGACAAATAGATAGATAGATAAAAAGATAGATAGATATATATAAACATATATTAAGACAAATGAATAAATAAATAGATAATCAGATTACTAGATAGATAGATAGATTATTAAATAGAAAGATAGATAGATAGATAGATAGATAGATTGATTGATAGATAAAACTATAGACAATTATATAGAGACATAGAGAGACTTATAGATAGATAGATAGATAGATGAATAGGTAGATAGGTAGATAGATACACAGACAGATAGTTAAACATATTTATAAATAAATAGATAGATAGACACATAGAAAGAAAGAAAGATAGATAGATAAATTACAGATTGATAGACAGATATATAGATATAAAGATATATAGATAGATAGACATATAGATAGACGAATAGTTAATTAGATATATAAATAGATAAATAAATTGATAGATAGATTGATATATTGATAAATAGAAATATAGATAGATAGATTGATTGATATAAATCTAGGCAAATAGATAGATAGATATATATATAATAAATAAATTGATAGATAAATTAAGAGATAACTTGATATATAGATTGATAGACAAATTGATAGATAGATAAATTGATAGACAAATTGATAGATAGATAGATATGCAGATAGATAGACATTTACATAGATAGACAAATAGATAGATAAAAAGATAGATAGATATATATAAACATAAATTAAGACAAATAAATAAATTGATAATCATATTACTAGATAGATAGATTATTAAATAGAAATATAGTTAGATAGATAGGTAGATAGATAGACAGATTGATAGATAAAACTATAGACAATTATATAGAGACATATATAGACTTATAGATAGATAGATAGATAGATAGATGAGTAGGTAGATAGGTAGATAGATACACAGACAGATAGTTAAACAAATTTATAAATAAATAGATAGATAGACAGATTGATAGATAAAACTATAGACAATTATATAGACACATATATAGACTTATAGATAGATAGATAGATAGATGAGTAGTTAGATAGGTAGATAGATACACAGACTGATAGTTAAACATATTTATAAATAAATAGATAGATAGACACATAGAAAGAAAGAAAGATAGATAGATAAATTTCAGATAGATATACAGATATATATATATATATAGATATATAGATAGATAGACATATAGATAGACGAATAGTTAAATAGATATATAAATAGATAAATAATTTGATAGATAGATTGATATATTGATAAATAGAAATATAGATAGATAGATATAAATATATGCAAATAGATAGATAGATATATAATAAATAAATTGATAGATATATAAAGAGATAGCTTGATATATAGATTGATAGATAGATTGATAGACAAATTAATAGATAGATAATTTGAAAGACAAATTGATAGATAGATAGGCATATAGATAGACATTTAGATAGATAGATAGATAGATAGACAAATAGATAGATAGATAAAAAGATAGATAGATATATATAAACATATATTAAGACAAATAAATAAATAGATAATCAGATTACTAGATAGATAGATAGATTATTAAATAGAAAGATAGTTAGATAGATAGATATATAGATATATAGATTGATAGATAAAACTATAGACAATTATATAGAGACATAGAGAGACTTATTGATAGATAGATAGATAGATAGATGAATAGGTAGATAGGTAGATAGATACACAGACAGATAGTTAAACATATTTATAAATAAATAGATAGATAGACACATAGAAAGAAAGAAAGACAGATAGATAAATTACAGATAGATAGACAGATATATAGATATAAAGATATATAGATAGATAGACATATAGATAGACGAATAGATAAATAGATATATAAATAGATAAGTAAATTGATAGATAGATTGATATATTGATAAATAGAAATATAGATAGATAGATAGATAGATATAAATATAGGCAAATAGATAGATAGATATATAATAAATAAATTGATAGATATATTAAGAGATAGCTTGATATATAGATTGATATATAGATTGATAGACAAATTGATAGTTAGATAATTTGAAAGACAAATTGATATATAGGTAGGCAGATAGATAGATAGGCAGATAGATAGACATTTAGATATATAGATAGATAGATAAATAGATAAATAGATAAAAAGATAGATATATATAAACATATATTAAGACAAATAAATAAATAAATAAATAGATAATCAGATTACTAGATAGATAGATAGATAGATAGATTATTAAATAGAAAGATAGTTAGATAGATAGATAGATAGATAGACAGATTGATAGATAAAACTATAGACAATTATATAGAGACATAGAGAGACTTATAGATAGATAGATAGATGAATAGGTAGATAGGTAGATAGATACACAGACAGATATTTAAACATATTTATAAATAAATAGATAGATAGATAAGGTAGCAATGAAGCAATTTAATGACACAATAGCCATTACCAATCTAATGGAAATAGATTTCAATGGTTCGAGATATACCTGGTGTAATAATTGGAAAAAAAGATGAGTCATCTGGGCTCGACTGGATAGGATTATGTGTAACACAAAGTGGGTCACCTCACAAGGGACTATGGGGCTTAGACACCTAAATAGAACTTGCTCTGACCATAGCCCACTGCTTATCACGATTCAAAAAAACCAGGGTAATACATCTAATTTTAAATTTCAAAATATGTGGGTAAAGCATGCGAGCTTTGCAGGACTTGTTAGAGAATCTTGGAAAGAGCCAACAGAGGGTAAACCGATGCAAGTTCTATCAATTAAACTTATGAGGCTAAAAGCTTGTTTAAAAACATGGAATAAAGAGGTTTTTGGGAAATTAAATCAGGAGCTAAATAACTAAAAGAAAAAGTAGCCAAGCTGGAGCAAGATTTTGACTCCACTAATAATAATGAAACTCTGATAGAATTTAGTAAGGCTAAAGGAGAACTGAGATTGAAACTACACTTGGAAGAAATTTACTGGAAACAACGAGCAAACATAAAATGGGTAAAAGATGGGGATCGTAATACCAAATTTTTTTATAGTATCTCTAAAATAAAATCTCAAAAAAATAAAATTAAAGTTCTAATAAACAAAGAAGGAAAATGGGTAGAAAATGAAAAGGAAATAGTAGCTCTCTTTAAAAATTTCTTTGAAAATCAACTATGTAGTCAGTCATGTAGGACAGATAATTCTCTAATGCAAGAGATTAGGGCGACCATTATGGAAGCTCAAAATCAATTAATGGAATTGATCCTAGAAGAACCAGAAGTTAAAGAGGCTATTTTTAGTCTGGATAAAGATAGTGCAGCAGGACCTGATGGTTGGAACAATTATTTTTTTCAGGTAAACTGGGATACGATTAAAACTGAGCTAGTCCCTGCAATTACAAGTTTTTTTTGTAGGTGCGGAAATCCCAAAAGCATGGGCAAAATCTTTTATAGTATTAATTCCAAAAAAAGAATCACCACAGAAATGTGAGGATTATAGACCAATAAGTTTATGCAATGCTATTTATAAAATACTGGCAAAAATATTACAAAATAGGCTGAGCTTAATTTTACCTTCAATAATATCTCAGGAATAAACGGGCTTTGTTAAAAATAGATTAATGATAGAAAATATAAAGCTTGCATCAGAAATGATGAAAGAGATAGGAAGTAAGTCTAGAGGAAAAAACTTAGTGGTCAAATTAGATCTATCGAAAGCCTTCGATAGAGCAAAATGTGATACCCTTTGCTTTGTGTTAAGAAGGTTCGGCTTTTCTGAGCTGACCATAGATCTAATATATAGATGCATTTCAAGTACTTGGGTAAGAGTCTTGGTAAATGGTAAGTTAAGTGAGGAATTTAAACCAAATAAAAGTTTAAGGCAAGGGGATCCGTTATCCCCTCTTCTTTTTGATATCTATTTAGAATTGTTAATACGTAACTTGAATAAGAAAATATCCGAAGGTAATATATTATCATTCAGACAACCATGGAATACACCCAGAATAAGCTGTTTAGCTTATGCAGATGACCTTATAATATTTACAAATGCTAGCATAAAGTCTTTAATGAATCTTATGGATCTTCTCCAAATTTTTGAAAAAGAGACAGGCCAAATGGTTAATAAAAGTAAATGTCAGTTCATGTTTGCTAAAAATGCAAAATTAAAGTTAGTAGATAAAATAAAAAGTATTACAGGATTTGCAGAAATTAAAGGGGCATTAATGTATTTAGGTTGTCCGATATATGAGGGGAGGTTGAAGGAAGAATATCTAAGTTACCTTCAAGACAAACTAAGAAAGAAAATAGCAGGATGGAAAGAAGAGTTACTGGGATTTGGGGGGAGGATAATGCTGCTGTCACATGTATTACAAAGCACGCTAACGCACATATTATCAGTGATACACCCCCCTAAGAAATTTATTAAAAAACTCGAATCGGAAATGGCCAACTTCTTATGGGGTAAAAAACAAGGCAGAAATAAACTACATTGGAAGGAATGGAAAAGTATTTGTATCCGAAAGAGGAAGCAGGATTAGGTCTAATGAGCCTCCAGGACTCGGCAGCTGCCTGGGACTATAAAAGCTGGTGGAGACTTAAAGAAAGTGATAATCTTTGGGCTAAATATATGCGGGCAAGATATTTAGATAACAAGAATAAGACCACTAAGAAAGTCTCGAACAGTTGGAAGTCAATGGTAAAACAAAAAGAATTAGTAGACTAACACTCTATACAAAAGAGGAATGGCTGGAAATGGACGTTAACACCACAAGGAAACTTTTCCCTCAAGTCGCCAAAAGACTTGGTCAGAAAGAAAAAAAATGGCTCAAACTCTATTTAAATGGGTATGGCAAGAAAACATACCGCAAAAAATGCACTCCTTCACATGGAAGGATTTAATGAATGCTATACCGGTAGATAAAAATATACAAAAGAAAGGAATAAACATCGCATCAAGATGCGAATGCTATTCACAAGTGGTTGAAACCACTGATCATTTGCTTTCTAATGGTCCCATCGCAGCAGAAATATGGAAAGAAATGGAAGGGGAAAAAAGAATATGTAAAATAGATGATGGATTAATAGATAAAGTTAAAAAATGGGAAAAGGAGAACATGAAAAGCCCCACCAGGAAATGGCTCAACCAAAAACTGCCACATCTAATTATTTGGTGTATATGGAAATCTCGAAACAAAAGTAAATTCGAAAATATAAGGATGAATTTAACAGAAATTATAAAACATATTAGAAAGGAGATATGTAATATATCACTAATAAAACCGATAGTTATTCAGGAAATGAAACAAGAAAAGAAGCTTGAGAAAGAATGGGATCTCACATATAAAGTTTTAAAACAGCAATAGGCTAAATGTATACAGTGGAATGCTCCACCGGTTGGTAAACTCTCACTTAATATGGATGGGAGTTTTAGCAGGGACACTGGAATAGCAGGAGGAGGCGGGGTAATAAGAGATCATACAGAGACAGTACAGAGAGCTTTCACCAGATCTAGTAGAGCCTCCTCGGCTTTAGAATCTGAAATCAGAGCATTAAAATCAGGGTTAGAGATATGTAAGCAGCTTAACTTTAAAAACATTGAAGTTCAGGTAGACTCAAAATTACTAGTTGATATAGTAATCAATAAGAAAATATTATGAAGGAATGAAGAGGACCTAGAAGTAATTCTTGGTCTTATGGACGAACTGAAGGCCTCAATAATACATATATATAGAGAAGCTAATAATCTAGCGGACAGTCTATCTAAAATAGGTACCACCAGAGGAGATATAGAATATAATGAGAAACTAATGCCAAACAAACTAAAGGGAATTGCATGTTTAGATAAAATGGGTTTTCCTTATATTAGAACAAATAAACAGATCACGAAGGTATAACAAAGTCTCAACTTTCTGATGGATTGGGCGGGAATAATGCGTACTTTAAAATATGTATCTTGACTTTTGCTAAGATAATATCATAATATGTATTCTGACTTTTACGCTGCTATATAAACGCTGTTATATAACAAAGCCACAGTGAATCTTAAATAAGGATAATTCTGCTATTCCTTGTTTAGCTGCTGTTCTTGCTGCTGTAATAGGACAAGGAAATAGGGCAAGGTAATAGTGCAAGGTATTGGTTTCCTTATTGCTATTCCTTTCAAGATTATTTCCTTAGCTAAAATCTTGTGTTGCTGTTCCTTTTTTTGTGTAGCTTGTGGTTTGGTTTTGCTGCAGATATTCAGATAAGGGTCACCCCAGTCCTGAGGGGGACTATTAATTGATTATTTCCTTATTGCTTTACTGTTTTACCTATTTTGTTTTGTTTTCTTTGTTTCTGTCATTTTTAAGATCACAGATTCAAGATTGGGTGTAGTTGATGCTTGAAAAGGCTGCAAGCATTAGTCCTAAAAAGAATTGAAAATGAGAAGGGGTCCTAGGGGTGTTTTCTGTTTAGCTTCCAGAATCTAAGTAAAATAAGGGCTGTTTGTTTAGATGGTAAATATAATGTCTGTACTATATATGTAATGGTGAGGTAGCAAATATAGATTGGGCAGATGAGTTAGGGTTAGGTTATTAAATGCAAGTATAGAGGGGGGGTTTTTTTTTGTATATTTTTACTGTTTTGCAGGAAATATTGCAAACAACTCAATATTGGTAGTGGTGAAGACAAGAAAGGAGGTTTTGCCACTTCGAGGTGCTGGAACGGGAAGGAAGAAGAAGTGGTTGTTGTTGATGTTTATTTTATTTCCAGATTCTTTGTTAAGGGGAGGGTTAATCGGGAGAAGGGGAGAAAGAATGTTTGTTTCAGATCATAAGCTAAAAGACAGGAAATGGAAGACTTTAAGAGGTTTAGGAAGACAGTTAAAGAGGCTCGGGGATAGCTAAAGAGGCATTATTGGAGGCTCCAAGAGATGCAATAACAGAAAAGTTTAAAGGGCAGCATAAGGGTCAACATAAGAGGCAATAAAAAGTATTAAAGGATCACATTGAAGTTACTAATGATATACAAAAAGCAAAGATTTTACTCATAGCATATTCATATTCACAAGTAGTTTAAATGTTTTGATGCAAGTGAAATGCATGATTACTGTTAATTTGTATGCATGTCTCATTAGATAATACCCGATAGGGGTATATAAGATATGAAGGGTGTAAAGGGCATTGGGTAGCAAGCAAGTAGGTTGTAAAAATGGTATTCCTCCGCCAAAAGAGAGGGTTAATATTAATAAAACAAACTTAAAAAAGAAAAAAAAGATAGATAGACACATAGAAAGAAAGAAAGACAGATAGATAAATTACAGATAGATAGACAGATATATAGATATAAATATATAGATAGATAGACATATAGATAGACGAATAGTTAAATAGATATATAAATAGATAAGTAAATTGATAGATAGATTGATATATTGATAAATAGAAATATAGATAGATAGATAGATATAAATATAGGCAAATAGATAGATTGATAGATAGATATATAATAAATAAATTGATAGATATATTCAGAGATAGCTTGATATATAGATTGATATATAGATTGATAGACAAATTGATTGATAGATAAATTGATAGACAAATTGATAGATAGATAGATAGGCAGATAGATAGACATTTAGATAGATAGATAGATAGACAAATAGATAGATAGATATAAAGATAGATACATATATATAAACATATATTAAGACAGATAAATAAATAAATTGATAATCAAATTACTAGATAGATAGATAGTTAGATAGATTATTAAATAGAAATATAGTTAGATAGATAGGTAGATAGATAAACAGATTGATAGATAAAACTATAGACAATTATATATAGACATAGATAGACTTATAGATAGATAGATAGATAGATAGATGAATAGGTAGATAGGTAGATAGATACACAGACAGATAGTTAAACAGATGTATAAATAAATAGATAGATAGACACATATAAAGAAAGAAAGAAAGATAAATAAATTACAAATAGATAGACAGATATATAGTTATAAAGATATATAGATAGATAGACATATAGATAGCCTAATAGTCAAATAGATATATAAATAGATAAATAAATTGATGTATAGATTGATATATTGATAAATAAAAATATAGATAGATAGATAGATATAAATATAGGCAAATAGATAGATAGATAAATAATAAATAAATTGATATATATATTCAGAGATAGCTTGATATATAGATTGATAGATAGATTGATAGTTAGATTTATCTAACTATCTATCTATCTATTTATCAATCTATTTACTTGCCTTCGATCTATCTATATATCTATCTTTATATCTATATATCTACCTATCTATCTGTTTAACTATCTATCTATCTAACTATCTATCTCTCTATATATTTATCAATCTATATATCTATCTATCTGTATATCTGTCTATCTATCTATATGTTTATCTATCAAAATGTCTATATATCTATCTTTCTATCTATATAACTGGCTATCTTGTTATCTTTCTATCATTCTATTTGTATATATGTCTATATGTTTATCTATCTCTCTATCCTTCTTTCGATTTTCCTATATATATATATATATATATCTTTCTTTCTATTTGCATATATATATATATAACAATTTATGTATCAATAAATCAATCTATCTATCTATTTATCTATCTATATGTATGTATATCTATTTATCTATCTATTTATCTATCAATTTTTTAATATATCTATATGTCTATCTATCAATCTATCTATCTGTCAATTTGTCTATTTATTTATCTGTATATCTTTATCTCTATTTTTCTATCTATCTTTCTATCCATCTATATTTTTATCTATCTATATGTCCATCTATCAATTAGTATATTTGTATATCTATCTATTTGTCTATCTGATAATCTGTCTATGCATCTATCTGTCTATTTATCTACCTAACTATATATATATATTTTTTTTCTATATATCTGTCTATATATATATGTATTTTTGTTTATTTGTTATATATATATATATATATATATATATATATTAAAAAAATAATCAACCAATATAACTATAATTCTTTGTATCTATCTATCTATATATCTAACTATTTATCTATCTACCTAATTATCTATTTATCTATTTATCTATTTATCAATCAACCAATCTATCTATATATCTATATATCTATCTACCTATCTACATATCTACTTATCTCTCCTCCTATCTATCTATTTATCTATCTACCTACATACTAATTTATCAATAATATATCTATCTATGTATCTATCTATCTATCTCTCTATCTATCAGCCTATCTATATATTTACCTATTTCTATGTCAATCTTTCTAAAAATTTGTCTATATTTCTATATGTCAATTTGTCTATCTACCTAATTGTCTAACTATCTATATATATATATCAACATACTATTCACCTATTTATCTGTCTATCTATCTATTTATCTATCTTTACATCTATTTGTCTATTTATATGTTTATCTTTCTATCTGCCTATCTGTCTATATGATTATCTATCTATCTATCATTCTATCATTCTATATGTTTATCTATTTATTAATCTATTTATCTACTTGCCAATCTATCGATCTATGATTATATATATATATATATATATCTATCTATCTTTCTATCTATCTATCTGTATATTAGTTTATTTGTTTATTAGTCATTCAGTGTAATTTTTAATTATTCTATTTGTCTATAAGTATATATGTCTATATGTATATATTTCTTTATGCCTATATATCTAGTTGTCAATTTATGTATCTATCTATCTGTCTATTTGTCTATCTGTATATTTGTCTATCTATCTATATATTTATCTATATATTTGTCTATTTCTCTTTCTATCAATCTATCTATCTATTTATCTATTTATTTGTCTATCTATATGTCTATCTGTCTATATGTCTATCTATCTTTTTGTTTATCTTTCTATCTGTCTATCTATCTATCTATCTAACTATCTAACTATCTATCTATCTATCTATTTATCTATCAGTCTATCTTTCTAATTATCTATCTATTTATATGAATATATATCTATATTTCTATTGTCTATTTTCTATATGTCTATCAATTTGTCTATCTATCTATTTATTAATTTATATATTTGTCTATCTATTTATCAATCTATCATTTTTGTCTGTCTATCTATCAGTTTATTTGTTTATCAATCATTCAGTCTATTTTTTATAACTTATCTATCTATCAGAATATATGTCTATATATCTCTATTTCTTTATGTCTTTATGTCTATCTGTCTAGTTATCTATCTATCTATATGTCTATCTATCTATCTATCTATCTATCTATCTGTATATTTATCTATATATCTATCTGTCTGTCTATATTTATCTATTTGTCTATTTATCTAGCTATCTTTCTTTATTTCTATATATCTATTAGTCAATCTTTCTAATCGTCTATCTGTTTATATGTATATCTATCTATCTTTTTATTTTTCTATTTATCATTATGTTTATTTGTCTATCTATCTGTCAATCTGTCTATTGATTGATTGATTTATTTGTTTATCTATCTATCTATCTGTCTGTCTGTATAAAAATTTATTTATTTATTAATCATTCAGTCTATTTTTTATCACTCTATCTGTCTATCAGAATATATGCCTATATGTCTTTATGTCTTTATGTCCTTTTGTCTATTTGTCAATCTATCTTTCTATCTGTTTATCTATCTAATAATATGTCTGTCTGTCTATCGATATATCTATTTGTTTGTCTATTTTATTATCTATCTTTATTTATTTCTATCTATCTATCAGTCTATCTTTCTAATTGTCTATTTGTTTATATTGATATCTATCTATCTTTCTATTTGTCTATTTATCTATATGTCTATCTATCTATTTATAATTCTTTATATCTATCTCTCTATTTATCTGTCTATTATTCTATCTATTTATCTATCTATCAATCAAAAAATCTATCTATCTAAATATCTATTTGTCTATCTATCTATTTATCTATCTATCTATTTGTCTATCTGTATATTTATCTATTTGTATATTTGTCTTTCTATCTATCTGTTTATCTATATATCTATCTATCTATCAAATGATTTATATCTCTATCTATTTATCTAGCTACCTTTCTATCTATCTATTTATCTATCAGTCTATCTATCAATCTATCTATATATCTATCTGTGTAATTCTCAATCTGTATATTTGTCTATTTGTCTATCTGTCAATTTGTATATTTGTCTAACTATCTATATGTCCATCTATCAATATATCTAGCTATTTGACTATCTATTTGTTTATATTTCTCTTTATCAATCTATTTATATGTTTATATATATATCTATCTTTCGGTGTATTGATCTATCTATATATATTTTTATTTGCCTATTGTCTATTTGTCTATTTTCCGATTTGTCTATATGTCTATATGTCTTTCAGTCCATCTATCTATATGTCTATATGTCTTTCAGTCCATCTGTCTATATGTCTATCTATATAATTGTCTATTTGTAAAAATGACTAATTGCCTATTTGTTTATCTATCTATCTATATATCAATTTGTTTCACTATTTATCTATCTATCAGACTACTTGTCTGCTTGTCTACCTATCTACATCATTATCTGTATATCTATCTATTTGTTTATCTATATAATAGTCTATCTATATATCTGTCTATCTATCTATCTATTTTTCTATCTATCTATCTGTCTATTTGTTTATCTATCTATCTGTCTATCTGTCTATCTGTCTATCTGTCTATCTATCTATCTGTTTATCTATCTATCGAATTTTCATTCTATCAATCTCTCTTTTTTTCTCTTTATTTGTCTATTTAAATATCTATCAATTTGTATATCATTCTATCTATCTATCTATCAATTTATTTATCTATCTGCTTGCCTATCTATCTATCTATCTGCCTATATATCTATATATATTTCTTCTAAATATCTATCAATTTATCGATCAATCAATCAAACAATCTATCTATCTACATGTCTATCTATCTATCTATATCTTCTATTTGTTAATCTATCTATCTATATATCAATCTATATGTCTCTTTGTCTAATTATCTATCTGTATATCTGTTTATATAACAATTTATTCATCTAAATGTCTATATATCTATATGTTTATTTGTCTATATGTCTATATGTCTATCTATCTATCTATCTAATTTACTACACGAACATATTTATTTAGATAGGGAATTTTAGCTAGGGATCAATCCCTAGCTAAATTACGAGAGATTAGCTAGGGAATAGCATTGGAATTATGATTTTTTATTGAAATAAAAATGTGTAATGGATTAGAGATGGATTAGCGATCGAATATTTACATTAATTCCACTCAAGAAAATTAGTGAATTTAGCAATGGATTAGCAATGGATTAGCAACAGAATATTTTCGTAAATTCTGCTCAAGAAAAGCGGGGAATTTAGTTACAGATTAGCGACGGAATTTCTATAGCTAATAAAATCCTGAATATAGCAATAGATTTAGTGACGTATTTAGCAACGAAATTTCCCTAGCCAATAAAATCCAGAATTTTGTGATGGATTAAGCGACGGAATTTCTCTAGCTAATTACATTCATATCATAGCGACAGATTTCAACTATAGAATTCCCTACTTAATAACATCTAGAACATAGTAATGGATTTTAGTGATGAAATTTCTCTAGCTAACTATATCCCAAAATATAGTGATGAATTTAGTGATGGAATTTTTTTATCTAATTACATACAGAATATAGTGATGGTTATTAGAGATAAAACTTCCCTAGCCAATTACATTCTTAAAATAGCAACGGATTTTAGTAACTTAACTTCCCTAATTCATTAAATCCAGAATATATCGACAAATTTAGCAATGGAACTTCCCTAGCAAATTAAATCCGGGATAAAGCGACAGATTTAGTGACAGAACTTCCCTAGCTAATTAAATCTCAAACATATGGACGAATTTAGCGACAAAATTTTTCTAGCCAATATTTAATTATTTAATTTTTTTTAATTTACTATTAGTTTTAATATTTTATTTATTTTAGTTTATTAAATATAGGTTAATGGTCTATAGATGAGCGATACTTGAAAGATACTTTCTCCCCATAAAATTTTAAAAAAGGGATATAATAAATAAATAATATAAAAATATAAAAATACAAAAAAATTATATTAATAAGGACTAGAATAACTATTTTTTTATGTATTAATTTTTAAAAAAAGTATACAAAAAAAATTTCTAAAATTGTTAATTAAGAAACAAAAAAATTTGTATTAAATTAATATTAAATAATTAATTCAAAAAGTATAATAAATTTTTTCGATATTTTAAAAATTAAATTAACATACATTAAAATTTCTATTAATATAAATGTAAAATAATTAATTGTATGATAAAATAAAAAAAATTCAAAAATATTTGAATTGACGAATAAACTAGTAAATATTAATATTATTATAAGTATAAAAAAATATTATAATTATAAGAAACTTTTAAAAAAATAATTTATACAAAATATGAAAATATTGAAATATAATAAAAATATAAATTTTTTCAATAAAGTTAAAAGAAAATAAATAAATATATAAAAATAAATACGTAGATGTTTGCTCTTGCTAAAATTTATAAGAATTAAATAATTGAATAATATTTTTACTATTAGCTTTTAACATTAAGTCTTTTTTAAAATAATAAATATAACTTTTTTTAATTATCTTCTCACTTTAAAATTTTTTTGAATTTTAAAAATTATTAATGATATCAAATAATATGAAATTTTATGCCTTAAAAGTATTTCATATTATCTTCATAAAAATTAATATGAATTCATAAAAATTTATAACCATAAAATATAAATTTTTATATATTATATAATATTAAAGTATTTTATAACTCTTAGGAGAGTGGCTAGAAGACAAATCAACTTTTCATGTATGTCTTATTATATGAAGTTTATTAATTTTGTAGCTATTTGATATTTTTTTCATAAGGCTAAACATATATCTTTTTAAATTGTTTATATATTTATTATTTAATAATATTATAATAATAAATTGTAAGGTGCTTATTTTTCATGTGTACCTTGTTACACACATTAATTTTCATGAAAAAATTTTGATGGAAAATAAAATAAATGAGCATTTTTGTATTTTATATATATATTGTTTATTTAATGATTTTATAATTAAAAATATAAATATTTTGGTAATGTATATAATCACTTGTTGAGACTCTAGAGACAACTCTAATAAGTGAAGCACATATCCTCCGTAGTCCACCATCTATATCTCATTACCAATGCATCAAAATTTATTTGAAGATTATGCAATAATTTGTTATTGATTTGAGGTACATTTTCTACCCAATTTTTCATCTATTATCTTAATGGAAGAGTTTGCGTATTGATTCTATTAATTTTTTTTCTGAAATTCTTCTTCTATAATCACAATTGTATGCTTGGATTGCTTATATAAAATTTTTCGTATAAATACTTCAAGCATCTGTGATGTAATGCGTTCTCATTGTGTGGATGTTGATGGTGCATAGCTGATATGCCGACATGATATCTACATCAATATACAAAACTATATATAAATCATATACCTAAACATAAGTGTATTTTATATAAGTGTATTTAAACATTACTATATATCAATATGCATGTGTGATATAATTTGAATTTCTTATATGTGTATTTTACAATATATATAACTATAAAAATAGTATACATAAACATAATTATATATAAATATAACAACGTATATTTAATATATATATATATAAATATAAATATATATATATATATATACACAAAACTATATATAAATGTATTTAACAATATGTATATCAACATATTAGTATATATAAATGTAATTATCTACATTAATATACATAACTATATATAAATAGTACACATAAATAGTATAAGGTATGCTGACTTGATATCTACATCAATATACATAACTATATATTAACTGTATACATAAATTTTATACATAAACATAAGTTTATTTTATATAAGGGTATTTAAACATAACTTTACATCAATATGCATGTGTGATATAATTCAAATTTCTTATATAAGCATATTTAATATACTTATAATTATAAAAATAGTATGCATAAACATAACTATATATAAATATAACAACGTATATTAAATATGCATACACATATAGACATATAACTATGTATAAATGTATTTAACAATATGTATATCAACATATTATTATATTTAAATGTATTTCTCTAAATTAATATACATAACTATATATAAACAGTATGCATAAATAGTATACATAAATAGTATAAGGTATACCAACTTAATATCTATATCAATATACATAACTATATATAAACAGTATAATTAAATAGTATATATAAACATAAGTGTATTTTATATAATTGTATTTAAACATAACTATACATCAATATGCATGTGTGATATAATTCAAATTTCTTATATAAGTGTATTTTACTATATCTATAACTATAAAAACAGAATACATAAACATAACTATATATAAATATAACAACGTATATTTAATATACATATATATATATATATATAAAACTATATATAAATGTATTTAGCAATTATATATATAAATGTATTTATCTACATTAATATACATAACTATATATAAACAGTATACATAAACAATATACATAAATAGTATAATGATTTTCGACTTGATATATACATCAATATACATAACTATATATAAATAGTATACATAAATAGTATACATAAACATAAATCTATTTAACATATTGTGTATTTTACTATATCTATAACTATAAAAATAGTATACATAAACATAAACTATATATAAATATGACAACATATATTTAATATACATATATATATATATAACTATATATAAATGTATTTAACAATATGTATATCAACATATTACTATATATAAATGTATTTATCTATATCAATACCTATACATAGCCAAATGTCTAAATATATATATTTACATGAAAAAATAAATATAACTACATCTACAACATATATAACTACATGCTTTAGAAACTTAAAATCGATTCATATCATTTAACTCATTCATACATGTTTTTTTTGGATATTGTATAAATTTCTATCATTTTCCCATATATTTTAGGAACTTAAATTTAATTTTTTTAACCTCAAATGTTTTTTTATTGTATTTTTATATGTTTGTATAAATCATTATGATTTAATATGTTTAGTATTTGTATTTTTGTTTCACTTAATATCATTTAACTAAAATTGATTTCTAATTAAAATGTTCTTTTGTTAAAATTCATTTTGTAAATTTCAAAACAAATAACAATATATTTATGTAATAAATATTATAATAAATTTCTAAAATATATAAGTGATGTAGTTTCAATTTACAAAGAAAAAACTTTAAAAATAAAATTTGTACATCATAATATTCAATATGTTATATGTATTATAAATAAACAATGTTTGAAATGTATCTATTAATTACAAAAAAAACATTGTAATATATTAAATTTGAAAAAAAATCTAAAAATAATTATTTAAAAAAACAAATTCATATATTTATATGGTCATTTATATATTTTGAATAAAAAAAAAAATTACTTGTAGAAAAAGTTAATCTTGTATTTATATGGTAATCTGTTTTGTTTGAATATAATTAAAGAGATAATTATTTTTTTACAAAACATTAAAGGCATGTATTCATATCCACTACATTATATTTATTTGAATTTTAAAGGTTCTAAAAATTTAATAATAATAATAAATAATAGTTTGCAATTTATCAGAAACTAATATTTTAATAAAAAAATTATATAGAAAAACAAAAACAATATTATCTATTTATGAACTATATTTGAATTTTTAACATAATTGTAAAACTAAAAGAATTTACAAATATGGCAACTTCATTTCTTTATATGAGTATAATGATAGTTATTTTAATATAAATATTAAAAAAACAACTATTTGAATAAAATAGACGCTCATATATTTAATTCACAATTATATTTTACGCAAAAAAAATACTTCACACACACACTCACTCACTCACACACACGCATACAAACAAATATTTGTTTTAAATATAAAGAATTTACAATATTTTATAAATTGTGTATAATATATAATATTTTATTTTAATTAAGTTTTCAAAATGAAAAATTTTAAATACATTCACACACACACACACACACAAATATATATAATAGTTTCATGTGTAAATTTAAAAATACATTATGTATAGAGGTATATGAGTGTGTTTGTGTGGGTGTACAGTAGTAGATGCATGCTTATGAGTATATACACACTACTTTGAAAATGTAGATACATTTCTGAATATATACAAAAGTACAAAAATGTGTATGCTGATATATAATGTATAGTAATGTATATGGATGTATAAATGTGTGTGTTTGTGTAAGGAAATGTATATGCACATATATATTTATGCATATATATGTAAATATCAATATTAATTTTGAGAAGAAAAATACTCGAGCACATAAATATTAACATGTTCCACAAATTCGTGAGAGCAAGAGCAAAAAGTGACATTATTGCAAGATACTACTAATTTCCCATCTATAACATTTTGCCTGATAATTTGATCAGAGTACTACTTGCAATTATAAGGTTCATTCAATACTACATACCATGGAGTTATATTTTCATTCAATACCATAAATTGTTCAAATAAAAAATCAATCTAATATATTCTTCAACAACTTTTCTATCTTTTGTTTCTAGTCTTGATAAGCTATTTTCAATTTTGATTATATCTACATTTCTTATATAATATCTCTAGTTCAAACTATTGTCATAGTAAAATCTATCAAATCAATCTAGCCCTGACATCTTTTTTTTAATGAGATATTTAATTATAAATATTTAGTATATACTATGACTTTGGTTTCCACTAATTATGACATTAATTTTCCAAAAGAAAAATTGTTAATACACGTTCTTTCTCTATAGTGGTGTAATACAATTGGGCATTTTAGAGTGTGCTGTTATCATAGTATATGATAACTAAAATATAAATATTTGTATAATGATATAAAATTCTTCATAATTATATTTAACTATATTTGGAACTATGTAAACTATTTTTATAACTATATTAATAACTATATATAACTTTTTTTAACTATATAATATTTTATAACTATATGATTAATTCTATATAACTATATTTTTAACAAAATATATCATTTGTATAATACTATATAACTATATATAATTGTATTTTACTATATGTATAACTATAAAAATGTTATATATTACTATATCTTTAGATACATACATATTTATAACTATATGTGTATAACTATATATAAATATTTGTATAACTATACAATACTCTATACACTACAAGAAATTGTTGATTTAGCTAGGGAATTTTAGCTGGGGAATAATCCCTAGCTAAATTGCGAGAGATTAACTTGGGAATAGCAAGTGTTTTATATTTTTTCATAAAAATAAAAATGTGCAACTAATTAACGATGGAATAATTTCGTAAATTTTGCATCAGAAAAAAGCATGGAATTTAGCAACGGATTAGCTACGAATTATCGACGGAATATTTTCGTAAATTCCACTCAAGAAAAGTGGAAAATTTAGCAACGAATTAGTGATAGAATTTCCTTGGTTAATAAAATCTGGCATTTAGCAATGGTTTAGTGACGAAATTTCCCTAGCAAATAAAAACTAGAATTTAGCGATGGATTTAGCAACAGAATTTCTGTAGCTAATAAAAACTAGAATCTAGTGATGGATTTAGCAACGGATTTAGCGACGGAATTTCCATAGCTATTAAAATCTATAATTTAGCGATGGATTTAGCGACGGAATTTCCCTAGCTTATTACATCCATAACATAGCGATAGATTTCAGCTATGAAATTCCCTAGCTAATTACATACTGAACATGGCGATGGATTTTAGCAAAATAATTTCACTAGCTAATTATATCCCGAAAAAATATCTATGGATTTTGCGACAGAATTTTCCTTGCTAATTACATGCTTAATATAGTGATGTATTTTAGCGACGGAACTTCCCTAACCAATTACTTCATGATTATAGTGACGGATTTTAATGACGTAACTTCCCTAGCTAAAAAAATTCGGAATATATCGATGGATTTAGCAAGGAAACTTCACTAGCTAATTAAATCCAGAATATAGCGATGAATTTAGTGACTGAACTTCCCTGGATAATTAAATCCCGAACAGAGCGATAGAATTTCCCTAGCTAATATTTAATTATTTAATTTTTTTTATTTATTACTAGTTTGAATATTTTATTTAATTTTGTTTATTAAATGCATGCTAATGGTCTATAGATGAATTATCATTGAAAGTTACATTCTCTTTGTAAAATTATAAAAAAATGATATTATAAATAAATAATTTAAAAAATATAAAAATAGAAAAAAATTATATTAATAATGACAAAAATAATTATTTTTATGATGTATTAATTTTTAAAAAATTAATACATCATTATTTTTCTAAAATTTTTAATTAAAAAACTTAAAAATTTGTATTAGAGTAAAATTAAATAATTAATTCAATAAGTATAATAATTTATTTCGATATTTTAAAAATTAAATTAACATACATTAAGATTTCTTTTAATATTAATGTAAATTAATTTATTGTATGATAAAATATAAAATATTTTCAAAAATATATGAATTGACGAATAAAATAATAAATATTAATATTATTATTAGTATAAAAAATATTTTATGATTATATGAAACTTAAAAAAAACAATTAATACAAAATTTGAAAATTTTGAAATATAATAAAAATATAAAATTTTTCATTAAAGTTAAAAGAAAATAAATTAATATTAAAAAATAAATACATAGATGTTTGCCCCTGCTAAAATTTATAAGAATTAAACACTTGAGTAATATTTTTTCTATTAGCTTTTAACATTCAGTCTATTAAAATAAATAATATACCTTTTTTTAATTATCTTATCACTTTAAGTAATTTTTTGATTTTTAAAAATTATTAATGATATCAAATAATAAGAAATTTTATCCCTTTAAAATTATTACATATTATCTTCATAAAAATTAATATGATGAATTCTTAAAAATTTATAACCATAAAATATAAATTTTTATATATTTTTTAACATTAAAAGTATTTTATAATTCATAGGAGAGTGGCTAGAAGAAAAATTATCCTTTCATGTATGTCTTATTATATAAAGTTTGTTAATTTTGTAGCTATTTGATACATTTTTTTATAAGGCTAAACATATATTTTTTTAAATTTTTTTATATTTATTGTTTAATTAATATTATAAAAAAAATTGTATGGTATATATTTTTCATTTGTACCTTGCTACACGCACATTAATATAGTTGAAAAAATTTTGATAGTAATTAAAATAAATGAGTCTTTTTGTATTATATATATATATTTATATTATATTATTTATTTAATGTTTTAATAATTAAAAATATAAATATTTTGTAAATATATATAATTTGTTATTTAATGTTTATTTTGTTGAGACTCAAGTCCTCCTTCTTTCTCTTGACATTTTTGAAGAATAAGTGACGCAAGTCCTCCGCAGTCCTCCATCTTTGTTTTGACACTGATGCAACATAAACATATTCGAATTACCCGATAATTTGTTATTGATTTGAGGTACGTTTTCTACCCTAATTCTTCATCGATTATCTTAATGTAAGAGTTTGAGTATTGATTCTGTTACTTTTTTTTTTCGAATTGCTTCTTCTTTAATAATATACATTAATTTAATTATACTTATTGTGATACATACCTAATGCATTTGTGTTTTGTTGAGTAGTAGGTATGCTTATATAAACTTAATTTAATTATACTTTTTTTAATACATATTCTGTTAATTTAATTATACTTGGACTGCTTATATAAACTTAATCTTATATAACACAAAATAGGTGTTTTGTGTTGGGCAGTGTGTGTATAACACATAAATATAAATGTATTTTATTATATCTATAACTATAAAAATAGTTTACATAAACATATCTATATATAAATATAACAACATATATTTAATATATATATATATATATATATATATATATATATATATATATATATATATATATATATATATCTATCTATCATAATTTTATATATGATACATTCGATATACATGTCGTGTATTTCAAATATAAATAGTATTATACATATAACATTATATATATATATATATATTACACAAATAAAGTTATTCTAACTTTATGATAGGCTTTTAATAATGTATATTTGAAATTTGTAAGTCATCATTATGAAATACACGTCGAATAAATTTACTTTATGAAAATATCTATTATTCCATAATGTCATGTCTACCCAATAAGTATAATTAAATTAATATCTGTAAACTTTATTTTATACATGGCTTTATGTATAGGGAAAAACACACACTCTTAAAAAAAAATGTAATAGTGTATTTAATATCTGTAAATTAAAAGTATAGTCACATTAATATTTGTTAATGTCAAATTAATATATGTAAACATTTATTGACCAAGTTTCAATTAGTTCAAATAAAAATGTAATAGGCTTTATGAATACTTATATTAATTTACATGACATTGAAATACAGGTATATATTTGACAATACTTTAATTACTATATTTAATTAAATGCCGCATAGGCTCCCTTATAAATACCCTAGCATTGACTATCAATATGATTCATACTGGATTAATATATAAGATATCCAGCTCATCTGACATACATATTTCCTACATGAATTGATGCCGATGACTTTTTGATGGGTTTGAGAAGTTCCACCTATATGGATGAGTAGATCTCACATATTTTATCACCGCTATAGCCATTAACTCATAAATCATATACCCATGGACTTGATACTATTTATTTGTTGTAAGCTGACCATATAATTGTTTACTTGAGTAAACACTAGAACCTATTTACTTATTGTAAGCTTAGATAATGAAGAAACTTTGATAATTAATCCAAATAATCAATACCTATGAAATGATAATCCAGATTCATAGAGTTAACTTTATTACTTGTTAAACTCATATACTTGTGATACATTTTACCGTGCTATAAAATAACTAACACTTACATAGATTTTTGTAGTGTCTTGTATCTCTATAATTTCAAAACATAATGGTCTTTGAGCTATTATAATTACAATGATTCTTAGATTTAGACCTCTTATTTTTTGATTTGCTTTGACATTTTCTCTTGGTTGAATTTCTTTCAATTAAATTTGTATATAATTCTATATAGGTTGATATTTCACTTGTATATCTCTTTTGAATCTCCTTGCTGAGAATTAAATCCTGAACATCATCAAATTTCAATTTATTAGTTTTTGATGAACTATGCACAACTATAATTGTAATATGTTAATTTTTGATAGAGAACACAAAATTATCAATACACATACTACATCATTGACTTCAATACCAAACAAAGTTAAATTGGGTTGTGATTGTGTTGACTTCATTGAGTTGCTGGGTCACTGATGTGTTTTCTGTCAACTACAGATTGAAAAAACACCTCATCATGTGTACTTTTTTAGCTTCAATTACTTTTTCATATATAATAGCAAGAGCCTTCGTAAGCCTTACTATGCTCTTCTCATTTTTTATATTGAAACTAAGTTGGCAAGATATCATATTTTAGATGAATTCAAGTGCAAGTATGTGCTCTTCTTCCTTCATAGACTCTATCTTCTTCCTTAGAAGGGGTTGATATAGAATTTTCTAGTATATATATTTCAGATAGAATTTCATAGACTTTATCTTCTTCAGATTTCTAATAATTTTTTCATAGTATTTCTTGAGAAACAGTACCATATAAATTGAAATCAGATTTCTTTATGTATTATATAGGAGTAAAATAAAATCAAACATTAAAAAAAATAATAAAATGATATATTTATTCAATCAAACTAGAATAAATATATTAAATCAAACTCAATTTTAATCAAACTTGTTAGATCGAATTAGTTCTACCTCTGTCTCATTCTCTTTGACATATAATTTGTCAAATTTCATGGCATAATATTTGAGACCTTGGAAGAAGTTGATGTTAAGAGACTGTGGAATATGGTGATGATGATGTGCCACTAGGTGAGCTCCATGTCAAGGTGCTTGGTGTATTTTTCCAAGCATAGATATGATTAATCCAATGTCATTTCTATATTTAGCTTATTTTTCCAACTAGAGTCTCTTGTTGGCCAAAAATAATGACAGAGAGTGATCTTTTGTTTTTTCTTGTTACATCTAACCACTTCTTCACACAAGTTACTTTCCAAAATGTAACAATAAAAGCAAGGTGTCTATCATCAATTAATTTCATACAAATATATATATATATATATATATATATATATATATATATATATATATATATATATGTTGTTATATTTATACATATTTATGTTTATGTATACTATTATTATAGTTATAGATATAGTAAAATATATTTATATAAGAAATTCAAATTATATCACACATGCATATTGATGTATAGTTATGTTTAAATACACTTATTGATTTGATGAACTTAACTGTATATAGATTTATACACTTATATATAATAAGATATAAATGTATTTAACAATATGTGTATCAACATATTACAATATATAAATGTAATTATCTACATAAATACCTATACATAGCCATATGACTAAATATATATAATTACATGAAAAGTTAAATATAACTACATCTACAACATGTATAACTACATGCTTCAGAAACTTAATATCCTTTCATATCATTCATCTAATTCATATATATATATTTTTTTGATATTGTATAAATCTTTAGTATTTTTCCATAAATTTTTGGAACTTTAATTTAATTTTTTCAACTTTAAATGTATTTTTATATGTTTGTATAAATCATTATAATTTAATATGTTTAGGATATGTATTTTTGTTTCACTTAATATCATTTAACTAAAATTGATTTTTAATAAAATGTTTATTTGTTAAAATTCATGTTTTAAATTTCAAAACAAATAGCAATCTGTTACTTTAATAAATATTATAAAAAATTTCTGAAATATATATCTGATGTAGTTTCAATTTACAAAGATAAAACTTTAAAAATAAAATTTATTTACGAAATAAAATTTGCATCTCATAATATGAAAAATGTTATATTTATTATACATCAAAAATGTTTAAAATGTATCTATTAATTACAAATAAAAACATTGACATGTATTCAATTTTTTTAAAAAAAATAAAAATAATTATTAAAAAAAACAAATTCATATGTTTATATGGTCATATATATATTTTGAATAAAATAAAAAAATAATAACTTGTAGAAAAATTTACTCATGTATCTAAATGGTAATCTGTTTTGTTTGAACATAATTAAAGAAATTATTGATTTTTTACAAAAGATTAAATGCATGTATTTATATGCACTACATCATAATTGCTTGAAATTTAAAGTTTCTAAAAATTTATTAATAATAATATATAATAGGTAGAAATTTATCATACACATTAAAATTTTAATAAAAAAACAAAAACAATATTATCTATTTATGACCAATATTTTAATTTATAACATAATTTACAAATATACCATTTTCATTAATTTATATGAGTATAATGATAGTAATTTTAATATAAATATTAAAAAAACAACTATTTGAATAAAATAGAAGCTCATATATTTAATTCATAATTTTATTTTATGCATTAATATGCTTCACACACACGCACGTGCACACACACACACACGCACAAATTTATTTTAAATATAAAGAATTTACAATATTTTATAAATTGTGTACAATATATAATATTTTATTTTAATTAAATTTTCAAAATCATAAAATTTTAAATACATTCACACACACACACACCCACACATATATAATAGTTTCATTTGTAACATTAAAATACATTACGTATATAGGTATATCTGTGTGTTTGTGTGGGTGTTAAGTAGTATATGCATGCAAACAAGTATATACACTATACTTTGAAAATGTCGATACATGCGTGAATATATATCAAAGTACAAAAATGTGTATTGTGATATATAATGTATAGTTATGTATATGGATATATAAGTGGGTGTGTGGGTCTGTGTATATGCACATATATATTTATGCATATATATGTAAATATCAACATTATTTTTGAGAAATAAAATACTTAAGAACATAATTATTATCATGGTCTACAAATTCATGAGAGCACAAGCAAAGAGTGTCATTATTGGAAGATACTACTAATATCGCATCTATAACACTTTGCCTCATAATTTGATTTAAATACTACTTGCAATGATAAGGTTAATTCAATACTACATACCATGTAGTTGCATTTTCATTCAATACTATAATTTGTTCAAATAAAAAAATCTATCTAATATCTTATTCAACAACTCTTCATCTTCTTTTTCTAGTCTCGATAAGCTATTTTTAATTTTGAGTATATGTACATTTCTTATCTAATATCTCTAGTTCAAACTATTGTAATAGTAAAATCCATCAAATCAATCTATGCCTAATATCTTTATTTTTTATGATATATTTGATTATAGAATATTTAGTATATACTATGACTGGTTCCTAGTAAATATGATATTAACTTGCCAAAAGAAAAGAATGTTTATACAAGTTCTTTCTCTATAGTGGTATAATTCAATTAGGCATCTTAGAGTGTGTTGTTATCACAGTATATGATAACTAATTATAAATATTAGTATAACCATATAAAACTCTTCATAAGTATATTTAACTATATTTGCAACTATGTAAACTATTTTTATAACTATATTAATAACTATATATAATTATCTTTTTAACTATATAATATTTTAATACGATATGAGTAATTCTATATAACTATATATTTAACAAAATATATCATATTTATAATTATATATAACTATCTATAATTGTAGTTTACTATATGTAAAAATACAAATATGTTATATATAACAATATCTTTAACTACTTACATATTTATAACTATATGTGTATAACTATATATAAATATTTGTATAACTAACACTCTATATAATTAAATATAATTATATTTGTATATATGATACATATATGTATTCATATAATTAAATATATATATTTATTTATATCTTTTTATATATTTATATATAACTACTTATAACTAATTATATGATAATATCTATATATAATTATATGTTTAACTTTATATAACTCTTTTTTTTAATTATGTATACTATAGGTATAAGAACATATATAGGTTGACCTCCCTCTCAGGTGACCATCTCCTAAGGTCTATTTATTTTGTTTCTTTCTCTCATCAGATCTTTTTACTACCATACGACAAAGAATTTGAGATTTAGTGGAAGATATGGGATTTACGTTCACAAAGCTATTCAGCAGGCTATTTGCCAACAAGGAGACGAGAATTTTGATGTAGGTCTTGATGATGGTAGAAAGATTTCTGTATAAGTTGGTGTTTGGTGAAATTGTCACCAAAATTCCTACTATTGTCTTCAATGTAGAGATTGTTGAATATAAAAACATTAATGTCACTGTGTGGGATGTTGGGGGTCAAGACAAGTTTTGCCCTTTTTGGAGATTTTACTTCCAAACTACCCAAGGTCTCATATTTGTGGTGGATAGCAATTGTTGGGTAATTGCACTTCCATGGGTAGTGAGATTAAAAAATAGAAAACAATAGAAACACAGAAACAAGCAATATATATATCCCAATCAAACAGCATCCATGACAGAATCAAAAAATGAGAATTCAACACAGGAAATAACGTGGTTCGCTAGTCGCTCAGTACGACTAGCTACCTCCACCAGAAAATGATTATGCATTACAGATTAAAACCAAAAAAAATAGAACGTCTTATAGTATGCAGCATGCAGCAGTCACGAAATCGCACAGAGAGAGGGGAGGGATGATGAACAGTCAAAACGGGTCAAAAAATAGCCGCCAGAAAAATAAATACAAATTATTTTATATGAAAAATAAACATCTGGTTCATTTAACCGAAGTGGGTCAGATCATAGAACGGGTCAGGCTTTGCTCCAAAAATATTAAAACAGATTATTAAGTAAAAACAAATTACATATACAGTAATCTCCACCTTAATTTGTTTTGCATACAGATAGAGAGACACTCTCTATAAATAGTCAGTCCAAAAAGACAACATCTGATTTGATATGTTCAATAAGTCAAGACAGTATCTTAACTTATTCATAGTAATAGGTTTGTTAAACATGTCAGCTAGATTATTAGAAGTTGCAATCTTTATTACTTGTACCCTCTTCTCAGATCGAAGGAAATGATATCGCACATCAATGTGCTTTGTTCTCTCATGGTGCACTTGGTCTTTTGTTAAACAAATAGTACTAAGGTTGTCACAGAAGACTGTTGCAACCTCTTCATAAAGACCAAGGTCCTTGAGAAAACCTTTCAGCCATATCTCTTCTTTCGTAGCTTCAGTCAGAGCCATATACTCTGCTTTAGTAGAAGATAAGTAACAGAAGATTACAGTGTGGCTTTCCAGCTAACTACAGAACCACATACAGTGAAGACATAACCAATCATAGACCATCTACTGTCAACATCTCCTACATAGTCAGAATCAGAATATCCTACCAGGAAGAGTTCAGATTCATTACCAAATATTAGACCAACATCAGAAGTCCCCTTGAGGTACCTAAGTATCCTTTTAACAGCTTTCCAGTGCTCTTGACCAGGGTTTATCATAAACCTACTCACTGCACTTACAGCATGAGCAATATCAAGTCGGGTGCACACCATAAGATACATGAGGCTCCCGACAGCACTAGAATAAGGAACCTTAGACATTTGTTCCTTGTCAAATTCAGATTGAAGACAACATTCTAATGTCAGATGGAGGTTAGAAGCAAATGGTGTGGATAGAGGTTTACAAGAAGCCATTCCAAATCTAGATAGAAGTTTCTGAATATATTGTTTATGTGAAAGAAACAATTTTCTTTTAATTCTATCTCTGAATATTTCCATACCTAAAATTTGCTTTGCTCCTCCAAGATCTTTCATATCAAATTCAGAACTGAGGAGATCTTTCAAATTCCTGAATATCAGATTTATTTCTGGCAGTAATAAGCATATCATCTACATACAATAGCAAGTAGATATATGACTCATCATTGTGCCTTTTGAAATAAACACATCAGTCATGGTCACACCTACTGTATTCATGACTAGTCATGAAATAGTCAAATCTCTTGTACCACTGACGGGGAGATTGCTTAAGTCCATAAAGGGACTTCAGAAGCTTGTACACATGGGTTTCCTTGCCTGATACCTCAAAACCCTCAGGCTGGCTCATGAAGATCTCTTTATCGAGATCTCCATGAAGAAAAGCAGTTTTGACATCTAGTTGCTCAAGTTCAAGATTCTGATGTGCTACTAATGCTAGAAGCACTCATTATAGTCAATACCCTCTTTCTGACTGAACCCTCTTGCAACTAGACGTGCCTTAAACTTTAAACTACCAGTAATTGAGGCATCTTCTTTCTTCTTGAAAATCCATTTGGAAGACATTATTTTTCTTCCCTTTGGTTTAGGTACAATGATCCAGGTACCATTCTTATGAAGAGATTCAATTTCTTCATTCATGGCAACCAGCTATGACTCAGACTCAGGACAATAAACAGCATTCCTGAAGGATGATGGTTCAGGAATGTCAATTTCTTCGGCAACTTGTAGGGCAAATCCTACAAACTCATCAAAGCTGAATCTCAGAGGAGGACGTGCGTTCACCCTCCTTTGTCTATCCCTTGCAATACAGTAGGGAATAGACTCTTCAGGTGCAGTTTCAGGATCAAGTTCAATAACAGATTTAGCAACATTTTCATGATTAGCTATCGTATGTCTAGAAACAACAGGCTTCCTTCCTGGAGCTATAGATTCAAATTTTAGCTCCACCTTAAGTTCAGCTTGAGGAACATTAGGTAACTGAATAGGACTAGGTACTTGTTTCAGAATGACACTCTCATCGAAGGTAACACTCCTAGAGAGTATAACTCTCTTTTCAGATGGTGACCAAATACAGAATCCTTTGACAGAAAAATATATAGAAAGATATATAGATAGATAGATAGACAAATAGATAGATAGATAGAATGAAAGATATATAGATAGATATATATATAAATATATAGAAAAATATACAGATAGTTAGACAGGTAGATAAACAATTAGATAGTCATATTGATAGATAATACAATAGGCAAATAGTTCGACAAATAGATAGATAAATAGACATGTTGATAGATAGGCAGATAAATAGATAGATATACAAATAGATAGATAGGGAGACAAATAGATACATAGATAGATAGATAGATAGATAGATAGACATATAGATAGAAAAATAGAAAGATATAAAGATAGATAGTTAGTTAGATATACGGGTAGTTAGATAGATAGATAGACATATAGTTAAACATATAGATAGATATATAAACATATAGGTAGACATTGTTTGACCGATTAATTGATAGATTGATAGACATATATATAGATAGATAGATAGACATATAGATAGGTAGATAGATAACATATATATGGGTAGATAGATAGACAAACAGACAGATAGATAGATAGATTGTTAGAGTGATTGATAGATAGATTTATAGATTGAATGATAGGTAGATTGATAGATAGTTTGATAGACATATTAATAGAAAGATTGATAGACAAATTGATAGACATATAGAAATACAAATTGTTAGAAAGATAGATTGAAGATAGATAGATGGATATATAAATAAATAAATAGATAGATATATAGATAGATAGACAGCTAGACAGATAGATAGATACATAGATACATAGATAGATAAATAGATATAGAGATTTATAGATAGATAGATTGATTGATTCATTGATAGATAGATAAATAGATATATAGATAGACAGATAGATAGACTAACATATAGATACAAAGATAGATAGATATTTAAATAAATAGATATAAGCTAGATAGATGGAGATATGGACATATAAATAGATAGATATATAGATAAAATGATAGATAGACTAATAGATAGATTTATAGATAAAATATAGTTTGATAGGCAGATAGATCGGTCGATAGATAGATAGATATATAGAATAATAGATAGATAGATAAATTAATAGACTAATAGATAGATAGATAAAGATATAGATAGATATATAGATAAATATATAGATTGATAGATTGATTATTAAATTGATTGATAGATATATTGATAGATATATTGATTGATAGATTGATAGATAGATTGATAGACCGATTGATAGACAAATAGTTAGATAGATTTAAAGATTATCAGATAAATAGATATACAGATAGATAGATAAACATATAAATAGAAAAATAGATAGACAAATAGATATATAGATAGATAGATAGACATATAGATAGACACATAGATAGACAAATATATAGATAGATGGATAGATACATAGAAAGATATATTGATAGATATATAGATGGATAGGCAGATATACAGATAGATAGAGAGACAGATAGATAGATAGATATATAGATAGATATATAGTAAAATTGACTTAAAGATAGATAGATTTATAGATAGATAGACAGATATATATATAATACTACATATTTACTATAGTATATACATACGTATATACTGAGTATATACGTACTTATATAGTAAAGTATATACATACATATATACTATAGTATATACATACGTATATACTCGGTATATACGTACTAATATACTATAGTATATACGTACGTATATACCAAGTATATACACACATATATATTGCTACTGTTGCTACTATAGCTGCTGATAATAAAAGTTGGGAGGGTGATGATGCTCGACTTATGAACTTCCCTGCCAACAATGCCTTTTGAGATTGAGCTATTTTTTGATGAGTCGGCTAGCTACTTCTCCAAAAATAGGACCCAATATTCCTCTTGGCACTCTCTGCCTATAAAAATCAGGTAATTACATATCTACACAATTACTAAGAGATTTAAGACCAACCTCTATCTTCCTGGCTAGGCAGGACCAGAAATATCTTCTTGCCACAACTTCGGGGTAGATCTAATACCCATGACTTTTATGACCTAGAATAGTAAGCAATGCACAATGATGATCATACTAGCCCAAGAAATTATATATATCAAATGCGCACGCGTGTGCGTGTGTGTTTGTGTGTAAATGGATGTGTATGTATGACAATATATACTTGTCTACAAAAATATTAGCACCCACTTATGTATATACTTGATATATACGTACATATTTACTTGGAATATACATACAAATATACTGTAGTATATATGTATGTATATACTCAATATATAAATACGAATATACTATAGTATATATGTATATATATACTCAATATATACATACATATATTTTGTAGTATATACGTACGTATATACTATAGCATTATATGTACGTATATATAATTACATAGCCTCAGATGACACACACACGTGTACTTTCATGCAAATACACATACCATCAAAGACATCAGAAGAAAATAATCTAAGGCTTTAAAAACATACATATAGGTCTCTCAGGCATGGTCAACATCTTCTAGTTCTTTGTTCTAGGAGCATAACATAGTAAATTTACAAACCAATAAAGATCACAACACTATGCCAATGATAAATATATAGACTAGATCATGCAACACCAATTGCCATTTGGTAGAAATTTCACACAATGAGATAATCATGAGCTTATTTTGAAATTACTTAATCATGAATCCTCCAAGATTTCTGGTGAACTACCCATCAAAATATTTTTCTGTGTTACCCAGCTTCATGCATCAGTCCATGGTTAATTATAAAAAAGTTAGAAAGTGCTAAAAAAAGGGAACTGGAAGTTGAAATGACAACAGGTTGCATGATATTGAATTTTTCAACACCTATAGGTTCATTTAGGAATTGTAATGGCTATTAACATTTCAATAGTTTAAATCCACCGATGATCGATAAAAAGCAGTCGTAGATCTGAATTGAGACAACACAGATCTGCACAAAAAAAGAGTGTCAAGAACAAACCTGTATTTGCATGGGACTAGAATTTGTTTGTTCATCTCGTAGTAGTCAGATATACAAATAGATAGATAGAGATAAACAAATATAGATAGATAGAAAAATAGGTAGGTAAGAAGATATATAGATAGATATATAGATAGGTAAGTAAGAATATAAATAGATAGAGAGACAAAAAGCTAGATAGATAGATAGATAGACAGATAGCTAGACATATAGATAGATAGATAGATAAATAGATAGAAAGAAAGATAGATAAAAAGAAATATAGATAGATAAATAGATAGACAAAAAAAACAGACAGATAGACCAACATATAGATAGATGGATAGAAAGATATATAGACAACATATAGATAGATAGATTCACGAACATATAGTTAGATAAATAGATAAACAGATAGACAAAAAGATAGACAAATAGATTAAAAGACATATATATAGAGTTAGATAGATAGACAAATAAATAGATAGATAGATAGATAGACTCATAGACAGACAGAAAGATAGTCATATATACATATAGATAGATATAAATAGATAGATAGATAGATATAGACATGGATAGATATACAGAAAGATAGAAAGATGGATAAACACATAATTAGATAAATATAAAGACAATTAGACAAACAAATAGAGAGACAGATAGAAAGATTATGAGAAAGACAGATAGATAAATGGATATATATATATATATATGGATAGAGAAATTGATAGATAGACGGATAGATATATGGATAAAAGGTTGGATAAATCAGTGGATAAATAGATGGAAAAATAGATGGATAAATTGATGGTTAGAGAGATGGATAAAGATAGATATATAGATATATAGATATATAGATAGATAGATATATAGATCAGTTGGTAGATAGATAGATAGATAGATCGATAGATAGCTAGATTTATTGAAAATTAAATAGACAAATAAATAGATAGATAGATAAATAAGTAGACAAATAGATAAACATATAGATTGATAGATAGTTATATATACAAATAGATAGAAAGATAATTAGAGAGATTAAGAGATAGATAGATAGATAGACATATAGACATATATATAGACAGATAGATAGATAGTTACTTAGATAGATAGATAGTGAGATAGATAGATAGTTAGAATGATATATAGATTGAAAGACAAATAGATAGATATATAGTTAGATAGAAAGATTTTAATCTAAAGAGGCACATAGATAGACATATAGTTAGACAAATAGATAGACAGATAGATAGATAGATCGATAGACAGGTTGATAGATAGATAGATAAATAGATAGATAGACACATAGACACACACATAGATAGACACATAGACAAACACATAGACCAAAAGATAGGCACACAGCTCGATTAAAAGATTCAGAGATTAACAGATAAATATATATCTAGATAGGCAGATTGACAAACATATACATAGACAGACAAATTGATAAATAGATGGATAGATACATAGATAGATAGACAAAAATAGATAGAGAGATAGATAGAGATATAGATTGATAGGCAGATAGATAAATTGGTAGACCGACAAATAGATAGATAGATACACAAATAGATAGGCAGACATACAGATAGATAGATAAATAGATAGATAAACATAATGATATATAGATAGATAGATATATAAATAGATAGACATACATACACATTGATCGATATTTTGATATATAGATAGATTGACCGATAGTTAGACAAATAGACAGATAGATAGACAAACAAATAGATAGATAGATAGATAAATTAAAAACCAATAAATGGATCGATAGATACATCGATAGATAGATATATAGATAGATATATAGATAAATATATAGATAGATATATAGATAGATATACAGAAAGATCGATAGATAGGTATACCAATAGATAGACAGATGCACAAAATAATAGATAGACACACAGATAGACATATAGAAAGATATATAGACAGATATATAGAATGACAGATAGATAGATAGATATATATATAGACAAATAGATAGATAGAATGATTAATATATAAATAGATATACACACTGATAGATAGTTAGATAGACAGACAAATAGATAGAAAGATAGGAAGATAGACTAATAGATAGACATATATAGATAGTCATATAGATAGAGTAATAGAGAGACAGATAGAAAGACATATAAAATGATAGGTAAATAAATAGATAGACATACAAATATATAGATAGATAGAAACACAGTTAGAAAGACATAAAGATAGATAGATAGAAAGATAAATTAATATATAGAAGGATAAAAAGATGGAAAGAAAGACCAATAGAAAGATGGAAAGATATATGAAAAGATAGCTCGATAGATAGATGGACAGATAGAAAGAAAGAAAGATGGATAAATTGTTGGATAGATAGACTAATAGAGAGATGGATAGATAGATAGAAGGATAGATATATGGATAGATAGATGGATATATAGATGTATAGAAAAATTGATAGAGAGAAGGATATATTGATAGATAGATAGACATATTGATAAATAGATAGATAGACTAATAGATAGATCGATAGATAGAAAAATCGATAGAAATATAGATGGATAAAAGATGAAAAGATTGTGAATAGTTAAATGGATAAATAAATGGATAGAAAGACTTTTAGATAGATGGATAGATAAATAAAAATATAGAGGGATAGCAAGATAGAGAGTTAGAAAGAAACATAGATAGATATATAGATATGTAGATAGAAAGAAAGATAGATAGATAGATAGACAGAAAGATAGACTGATAGACAGAAAGATAGATATAGAGATAGATAGATATATAGATAAATAGATAGATAGATTGATATAGATAGATAGATAGAAATATGATTGATTGATTGAGAAATAGATAGATAGACAGATAGATTGAATGATAGATAGATAGATATATATATATATATATATACACACAAATAATTAGATTGATAATTTAATAGATAGGTAATATATATATATATATATATATATATATATATATATATATATATATAGGCAAATAGATAGATAGATAGATAGATACATAGATAATTTAATAGATAAGTAGATAGAAAGATAGACAAACAAATAGATATATAAATAGACATACAAACAAATAGATAGATAGATAGATAGACTCATAGTTAGACAAATAGTTAGAAAATAGATAGATAGATAGATAGATACATAAATAGAGAGACAGATAGATAGACAGACAGAAAGAAAGATAGATAGATAGATAGATACACAAATAAAGAAACAGATAGATAGATAGAAAGAAAGATAGATAGATATATGTTAGTTACTAAAAAGATAGCTAACCATATAGATAGATGAATAGATAGACATGTAGATAGATAGATCGATAGATAGATCAGTAGATAGATAGTTAGATAGGTATATAAACAAATATACAACAGATAGATAGACAAAAATATAGATTGATAGATAAATAAATAGTTATATAGATAGATAGATAGATGGATAGATAGATGGATAGTTAAATGGATAGATAGACTGATAGAAAGATGGATAAATAGATAGATGATAGACGGATAAAAATATTGATAACTAGATAGATAGATAGATGGAAAGATAATGGATAGATAGATGGACTAAATTGATGGATAAATACACAGATAGATAAATAATAGATAGATAGATGGATAGAAAATTGGAAAAATTGATGAATAGATAGTCCTATAGTATATGACTAGATAGATGTATATATAGATGGCTAGATAGATGGATGGATAGAGATATAGATAGATGAATAGATAGATGAATAGATAGATGGCTAGATAGACAGATAGATTGAAGGATAGATAGATGAATTGAAAGATGGCCAGATAGATGGATAAATATATTCATAGTTAGACAGATATATAAGAGACATAGATGGATAGATAGATGGATAAAAGATGAATAATTATATGGATAGATAGATGGATGGATAGACGGATAGATAGATAGATAAATAGATAGATAGATACAAAGACAGATAGATAGATAAATAGTTAGATAAATAGATAGACTGATAGATATATAGATAGATTGACAGATAGATAGACAGACAGACAGACAGAAAGATAGATAAATTTATAGATAAAAATTTTTTTTGATAGAGAGATATACAAATAAATAGATAGCTAGAAAGATAGAGTGATAGATTGACAACCATATAGATTGATAGAATAATAGATAGCTAGAAAGATTGATAGATAACCTTATAGATAAAAAGATCGATAGATTGAGAGATAGATAGACATACAAATAAGATTATAGATAGATATATATATATATATATTTATTTATTTATTTATAATAGAAAAGATAGATAAATAGATACACAGATAGATAGATAGATAGATACACAGATAGATAGATATCATCATATATATTGACAAATAGATACACAGATAGATAGATATAGATATAGATAGATAGATAGATAGACAGATAGATAAAAAAAAGATAGACAAATAGATAGATAAATAGATAGATCAACTGATAGATAGACATAGGCAGACATTAAATAGATAGACAGATAGATAGATAAGTAAATAGATGATGGATATATAAATAAATAAATAGATGGATATACAATTAAATAGATAGACAGACAGACATAGAGATAGATAGATAGATAGACAAATAGAACGATAGTTAGATAATGAAAGAGATAGGTAAATACATAGGTAAATAGATAGATAGATAGTTATATAGATAGAAAGATAGTTAGATAGAAAGATAGACAAATAAATAAATAGATTTATGGATAGATCGATTCATAGATAGTTAGACAAATTGACAAATTGATAGAAAGATAGATAGACACTTAGATAAATAGAATGATAGACATATAGATAGACTGATAGATAGAGAGATACATAGATAGACAGATATGTAGATACTTAGATAGATAGATAGATAAAAGATAGATGGATGGATAGTTATATGGATAAATTGATGGATAGATAGAAAATATATTGATAAACATATAGATAGATGAAGAGATAGGCAATCATAAAGATAGATAGATAAATAGGCAGATAAATAGACAAATAGATTGAAAGATATATAGTTAGATTTATAGACAGATTGATAATTAGACTGATAGACAGATTGTTAGTCAGAATGAAATAGAATGATAGACAGATTAATAGATAGATAGATTGAAAGGTAGATAGATAGATAGATACAAAGATAGATAGAAAGATAGATAGATAGTTAGATAGAAATATAGACAAATTGATAGACAAACATTTAGATCAATAGAAAGAAGATGCTAGATATATAGAGAGATAGACAAATTGAAAGACAAATAGATAGATATAGGTAGATTTATATATAGATAGATATACAAACAAATAGATAGTTTTATAGACATAATGATAGACATTTAGATATATAAATAGATATATATATATAAATAAGATAATAGATAGATAAATAGATACATAAATAAATATAGATACACAAAGAGATACATAGATAGATAGATATATATATTATATATATATCGGCAAATAGTTAGACAGACAAATAGATACATAAATAGATAGATAGATAGTTATATAGATAGATAGATAGTTAGAATGAAAGATATAATATAGTTTGACAGATAGATAGATAGATAAACAAATTGAAGATGGATAGAAAGATGGAAAGAAAGATGAATTGTTAGACATATAGATAGATAATAAATAGATGGATAGATAGATATTCAAATAGAAAGATTGATAATTAAATTGCTAGATTGATTAATAGACTAATTTATTAACAAATTGATATACAGATTAATAGACAAATTTATACATAAATTTTTATACATATAGATTTATTGATTGATAGTTTGATCAAAAGACATATTGATAGACTATTATATAGATAGATTGATAATAGATTAATGACATATTTATATACAGATTGATAGATTGAATGCTAGATAAATTTATAGAAATATACATGATACATAGATAAATAGAAAGAAATACACAAATAGGTAAACAGACACACAGATAAATACATAGATAGATACATAGATAGATTTTAGTTAGTTAGATAGTAGATAGATATTAGT
>JAREIK010003790.1:0-22500 GCA_029783825.1 Sapria himalayana
AGTTAGACAAATACACAGATAGATAGATATATAGATAGATATAGAGAGAGAGAGAGAGAGAGAGATATATATATATATATATATAAAGATAGGTAGTTAGGCAGATAGGCATTTAAATAGATAAACAGATAGACAAAAAGACAAATTTCCAGATATAGAGATAGAGAGATAGATAGATAAATAAATAGATTAATAAATAAATAGATTGATAGAAATATAGATATATAGGTAACCAAATAGCTAGAGAGGTAGATAGATAAATAGATAGATATATATATATATATATAGATAGAAAGATTTATCGATATATATATATATATATATATATATTGATTGATTTGTTGATTGAATGATAGATAAATAGAAAGATTGATGGATAGTTAGAAAAATGGATATATATATATATATATATATATATATATATATATATATATATATATATATATATAGAGTTAGACATATAAATAAAAAGAAAGATAGACAGATAGATTTATAGATAGATAGACAATTAGATAGATACACATATAGACATATACAAATATTGTTATATAGTTATATAGATAGACAAATGGACAGATAGATAGATAGGCAGGTAGATAGGTATATTGACAGTTATATAGATAGACTTATAGAAAGAAAGATAGATATATAGATAAAAAGATTGACAAAGAGAAAGAAAGATAGATATCAAGATAGATAAATATACACATAGATAGATAGATAGATAAATAGATAGATAGATAGACAAAAAGACAGACAGATAGATTGATTGATTGATTGACAGATAGAAAAATATACAGATAAATAAATAGACATATAGATAAATTTATTGATTGACAGATAGAATATAGACAAATAGATAGATAAATATATAGATATACAAATAGTTAGAACGACAGATAGAAAGATTGATAGATTGATAGATAGACAAAAAGATAGATAGATAGGTAACAAATAGATTGAAAGATAAATTGATAGATGGATAGATAGATAGATACATAGATAGCCAGATATATAGAAAAATAGATGGATAGATAGATTGATTGATTGAAATATATATATATATATATATATATATATATATATATATATATATATATATATATATATATATATATATTTAGAGTTAAACATATAGTTACAAAGAAAGATAGTTAAACAGATACACACACACACACACACACAGTTAGACAAATAGACATATAGACATATATATATATAAATAGATAGATAGATAGATAGACAGATATATAGATAGAAAGATAGGTAGATAGGTAGATAGGTAGATCGGCTGATAGGTAGTTAGACAGACAAACAGACAGATAGATAAATAGATATATAGATAGGTAGACAAACACATATATAGGCAAATAGAAATATAAACAAATAAATAGATAAACAAATAAATAGACAGACAGATCGATAGATAGATAGACATATAGATAGATAGATAAACATATAGACAGATAGACAAACAGATAGATAGATGGATATATAGATAGATAGATAGACATATAGATTATAGACAGATAGACAGATAGACATATAGACAGACATATAGATATACACAGAGAGAGACAGATAGATAGATAGATAGTCCGACAGATAGAAAGATAGAAAAATAAACAGATAGATAGATAAATAGAAAGATAGATGGATAGATTGATAAAAGACATATAGATAGATAGACAGAGAGACAAAAAGATAGATAGACAAATATATTGATAGATAGATAGATAAATAAACAGATAGACAGACACACAGATAGATAGATAGATATATAGATATATAGATAGAATGATAGATTTATGGATAAATAGACTGATAGATAGATAGACAGATATCCAGATAGTGAGAGAGGCAAATAGATACATAGATAGATAAAAAAGATATATAGACAGATAGACAAATAAATAAATAAATAAATAAATAAATAAATAAATAAATAAATAAATAAATAAATATATATATATATATATATCTAGTAAGATAGGCAATTAAATAGATAAATAGATTGGTAGATAGACAAATAAAGAGATAGACACATAGATAGATAGATTAAAAGATATATAGACAGATAGATAGAGAGATAGATAGACTGATAAATTAATAGACAAATAGATAGATAGATAAATAGAAAGATTAACAGATAGATAGTTTGACATATTTCTAGCTATATAGATAGATAGATAGCTAGATATTTAGATAGGTAGATAGATAAATAGATAGATAGAAAGATATAAAGATAGATAGAGAGATAGAGAGATAAAAAGATAAAAAGATAAAAAGATAAAAAGATAAAAAGATAGATATAAATATAGATAGATAGATTTATTGATTAATTTATTGATTTAATTATATATAGATAGATTATTAGATATATATATATATATATACACACACGCACACGCAAAGTTAGACATATAGATAGATAGAAAGATATATAGATAAACAAATAGATAGTTAGTTAGTTAGATAGATACACATATAGACATATACATAGATAGTTAGATAGACATATCGATAGATTTATAAATAGACAGATAGAAAGTTAGATAGAGAGAAAGATAGGAAGATAAGTAGATTGGTAGATTGGTAGATAGATAGATATATAAATAAATAGACAGAAAGATCGACACATTAATAGATATATAGATAGATAGATCTCCAAATAGCTCGATAGGCAAAGATATCGATAGAAAGTTATAAAGATAGATATATAGATAGATAGATAAATAGATAGATAGATAAATAGATAGATAGATTGATATATAGATAGATTAATTGATTGAGTGATAGATATATACATAGATATATAGATAGATATATAGATGGATATATATATGTAGATTGATTTATTGATTGATTGATTTTTTTTTATTTTTTGATATATAGATAGATAGATAGTTAGTTGGATAGATAGATAGATACATACATACATACATTGATATATAGATATATACATAGATATAGAGAAGGATAGTTTGATAGATAGATAGATATATATATAGATTGTTAAAGAGATTGACAGATAGAGAGAGAGAGAGATAGATAGATAAAAAGATAGATATACTAATAAACAAACAGACAGATAGATAGATAGATAGACAAATAGACAGATAGTCAAAGAGACAGATAGAAAGACAGAAAGATAGATATATACATAAATAGACTGAATGACTGATTGACAGATAAATAGATTGCTAGATATAATCATAGATAGGTAGCCAGATAGGTAGATAGATAAATAGATCGATATATATATATATATATATATATATATATATATAGAATAATAAATAAATAGATAGATATATAGATAGATAGATTTATTGATTGGTTTATTGATTGAATAAATTGATTAATTGATATATGGATGGTTAGAAAAATGGATATATATATATATATATATATATATATATATATATATATATATATATATTGTAAGACATAAAAATAAATAGAATGATAGACAGATAAATATATAGATAGATAGTTATATAGTTAGATTGATAAACATATAGACATATACAAAGATAGTTATATAGTCATATAGATAGATTTATAGATAGACAGATAGTCAAATAGATAGACAGATCGATAGATAGATAGGCATATATCCAGATAAACAGATATATTGATAGAAAAATATAAAGATAGACAGATATATCGATAGACAGATATATATATATATATATATATAGCCAAATTAACACATTGATATATAGATAAATAGATAGATAGATATACACATAGACAGGTAAAAAGATAGATAGATAGACAAATAGGTAGATAGATATATAAACAGACCGATAGATATATAGATTGACAGATAGAAGATATGCAGATAGATATATAGACAGATAGATATACAAATAGTTATATAGATAGATAGATAAATAGATTAACAAATAGATAGATAGACAGAGAGACAGATAGATAGATAACAAATAGATAAATAGATAAATTAATATATCGATAGATAAATACACAGATAGCTAGATATATAGATAGAGAGCTAGATAGTCAGATATATAAATAGATAGATAGATAGATATATATATATATATATATATATAGTTAGACATATAGATACAAAGTAAGATAGATTGTTAAATAGATATATATTTATATATATATATATAATAATAGTTAGACATAAACAAATAGACATATATATATAAATATATAGACATATAGATAGATAGACAGATAGGTAGATAGGTAGATAGGTAGATTGGCAGATAGGAAGTTAGACAGACAGACAAAATGACTGATAGATGGATAGATAGAAATATAGACAAATAGATATATATGCAAATAGACATATAAACAAATAAATAGATAGATAGATAGATTGACATATAGCTAGATAGATAGATACATAGATAAACATATAGATAGACAGACAGACAAACAGATAGACATATAGATAGATAGACAGATAAACAGATAGACAGATAGATATATAGATAGATAGACATATATATTATAGACAAATAGACATATAGCTATATAGACAGGTTGTCATATATACACATAGAAAGATAGACAGATAGGTAGATAGATAAACAGACAGATAGATTGATTGACCATTCTACATATATACATATAGACAAAAAGATAGTTGGATAGATAGGAAAAAGACAGATAGATAGATAGATTGATTGATAGATTGATAGACAGAGAGACAAAATACAAATAGACAAATATATTGATTGATAGATAAAAAGAAAGAAAGATAGATAAACAAATAAATACATAAACATACAGATAGACAGATTAATATATAGACAGACAGATAGATAGATAGATAGCCAGATAACAAGATAGTCAAATAAATACTTAGATAAAAAAATATATAGACAGATAGACAGACATGTATATATATATATAGATAGTTAGATAGGTACCTAAATAGATAGATATATAGACATATAGACAGAAAGATAAAGACATGACACTTAGATAGATTGATTGAAATATAGAGAGATAGATAGACAGCTAGACAGAGATGCAGATAGACTGATAGATTGATAGACAAATAGATAGATATATAGTTAAAAAGATAGATTGACAGATAGATAGATAAACAAATATACATATATATACACATACATATATATATATATATATATATATATATATAGAGCTAGATATCTAATTAGGTAGATAGATAAATAGATAGATAAATATATAGATAAATAGATATATATATATATATATATAGAAAGATAGAAAGATAAATCAATAAATAGATAGATATATAGATATATAGATAGATTTATTGATTGATTGATTAATTGAATCATTGATTTATAGAAAGATGGATTGTTAGATAGATAGATAGATATATATATATATATATATATATATATATATATATTTATATATATATAGTTAGACATATAGAATGATATAAAGATAGACAGATAAACAGATAGTTAGTTAGTTAGATAGATACACATATAAACATATTTATAGATAGTTAGATAGACTTATAGTTAGATTTATAGATAGATAAATACATAGATAGACAGACAAATAGATATATAGATAGACAAACACACTGATAGATAGATAGATACATAAATAGACAGATAGCTAGATAGCCAGATTGTCAAATAAATACATAGATAGTTAAAAAAATATATAGACAGATAGACAAATAGATAGGTATATATATATATATGTATAGATAAATAGATAGTTAAAAGGTACATAGATAGATAGACAGATATATCGATAAAGAGATAGACACATAGATAGATAGATTGAAAGATAGATAGATTGAGAGATAGTTAGACTGATAGATTGATAGATAGATAGAACGATAGATAGTTAAAAAGATAGATTGATCGATACATAGATATACATATTTATAGATATATAGATAGATAAATGGATAGATAGTTAGTTATCTAAATAGGTAGATAGATAAATAGATAGATAAATATATATATATATATATATATATATATATATATATATATATATATATATATATATATAGAATGATAAATTGATAAATAAATATATATATATATAGATAAATGTATTGTTTGATTTATTGATTTAATCATTGATTTATAGAAAGATGGACAGTTAGATAGATAGATATATATAGTTAGACATATAGATTGATAGAAAGATAGACAGATGAATAGATAGAAATATAGATAGTTAGATAGATACATAGAAATATATATAGATAGTTAGATAGACTTATAGATAAATTTATACATAGACAAAAATACAAATATATAGTTAAACAGATAGAAAAATAGAAAGATAAGCAGATTGGCATATTTGCAGATAGATAGATAGATATATAGATAAACAAATAGAAAGATAGACACATTGACAGATAGGTAGATAGATCGATCGATAGATATAAAGATAGATATATAGATAGATAGATAAATAGATAATAGATAGAGAGATTAATTGATTTAGTGATTGAATTATAAATAGATAGATATATAGATGGATATATATATATATATATATAAAGATTGATTGATTGAATAATTGATTGATTGATATATTGATTTTTTGATGATTGATTTTTTTTTATTTTTTGAAAGATAGATAGGTAGATATATAGTTGGATAGATAGATAGTTATAATGATATATATATATATATATATATATATATATATAGATTGATATATATATATATATATATAATGTAGATAGACAGATAGATAGACAGATAGAGATATATAGATAGATAGATAGACAAGTAGACAGAGAGATAGATAGAGAGACACATAGACAGAGAGATAGATAGAAAGATACATAGACAGATAGATAGATAGATATACAAATAAACAGACAGACAGATAAATAGATAGATATATAGATAGATAGATATATATGTCTATATATGTATATATATATATGTATATATATATATATAGATATATAGATTTAAAGATAGATAAATAGATATATAGAAAAACATATATATATATATATATATATATATATATATATAGACAATTTAATAGATAGACATATAGACAAATACATATATAGATAGATAGACATATATATAGATAAATAGATAGATAGGTAGGTAGATAGATAGATATGTATATAGGCAGATAAGCAGTTAGATATATAGATAGATAGGTAGCTAGATAGATAGATAGACATATAGATAGATAAACATATAGATAGATAAACATATAGATAGATAAATAGTTAAATAGATAGACAGATAGATACATATACAAATATACAGATTGATAGCTAGACAGATAGATAAACAGATAGGCATATAGACATATAGATAGATAGACAAAAAGATAGATATATAGAAAGACAAATAGTCAAATAGATAGATAGATAGAAATATATTCAGATAGCCAGATATAAAGATATACAGTTATATATAGATTAAATACCGACCATATTTATCGACTAAATAGTTTTGGTTAGAAATTGGTTTGAAAATCAGGAGAGAATGAGTGAAAAAAAATTAGCAACAAATTACTGACCATTTACTGACCAAAATTTTGTTCTGTTATACCTAGATTAAATTTTTTTATTTAAGAAAAATTCGCTAAGTCATTAGCACTTAGCAAAATTTTCCTATTTTGTATTTCTAAGCAGATGCGAAACATGACTACAAGGGAGCAACCTAGGAATTATATCTATTTTGTTACCATGTAATTTTTTCATTGTTCTTCTCCTTTAGAATTCTATAAACATATCTCCTTTTCTCTGAATTTTATTAGCACTATCAGATTTTTATTTTTTTAGAATAATCAAATATTAGTTTTCTTTAAATTCTCACCTGATTTTCTTTCTTTTTGCTTCTATTTTCATTTCACCTATCTGATTTTTCACTCTACACTATTAATGAAACTATAAATTGTCAGTATAATCTTTGTTCTTCTACTGTTTAAATTTTTAGGGTTTTATTGATTTCAAATTCATAATATATTCATTTTGTTCTCTCCTTCTTGATGTTTTCTCATTCTGTAACTTAAGAAAAATTAAACTTAATGTTAATGGCTTATATTTTTATTTTCTCCAAGTAAATTATAAACATGTAACAGTATATATAAAGTTTTATACATTTATATAATCGTATGAAATTATATATAAATGTATATACATTAATTTATATAAATGTATTACATTATATATAAACACTGATATGTTTATTTTAACATATAATGTTATATATAAATATTTATACATATGTATTAATGTTTATAAATATCTATAAAATATTTACATAAAACTATCCATTTATATAATTTTTTATATAACAATTATATACATTAAATATTTATACAATTTTGTAAACATTTATATTACATATTAATTTTTTATAAATATAGAATATTTATAATGTTTATATAAATGTGATTTATATACTATATATTATCTATAAAAGTATTACATATATATAATTATATTTAAGTAACATTTATAAAAATATTTTAATCACAAATATTATATCTAAACACTTGTTTAATTATATAATCATATGTCATTATATATAAAAGTATTTATAACTATATTTATAATTAAGTAAACTATTTTGATAACTATATTCATAACTATACATAACTAATTTTTAACTATATAATAATATATAACTATATGTATAATTCTATATAACTATATTTCTTAAAACAATATACTATATGTATAATAATATATAACTATATATTATTGTATTCTACTAAATTATAACTATATAAATGTTATATATAAATATATCATTAACTACATACATATTCATATCTATATGTGTATAACTATATATAAATATTTGTATAACTATGTAACACTCTGTATAATTAAATATAATTATATTTGTAACTATATATACATATATGTATTCATATAATTAAATCAAAATATTTGTTCATAACATTGTATATATTTATGTATAACTACTTATAACTACTTGTATAAATATATCTATATATAACTATATGTTTAATTATATATAACTATTTATAATAATATATATTATATGTATAATAATATATAACTATAAATAATTGTATCTTACTATATGTATAACTATAAAAGTTTTATACATAATTATATTTAAATATTAAATTTACTACTTATATTTATTATATATTTGTATATATTAGTATATAAAAAAGTATTTTACTATATCTATACCTATACATTACTATATGTATAATATGAATCCCACTACATACCATAGAATGGTTTGTGATACTGTGAGTCTGGATATGTACAATACATACTAGTGTATACATATATACTACAGTGTATATGTATACACTAGTATATATGTACATATACACTGTAGTGTATATGTACATATAAATATTTGTACATATATACCAGTATATATGTATATGTACATATATACTAGTATATATGTACATATACACTGTAGTATATGTACATATTTATATGTACATATAAATACTCAGTATATGTACATATATACACTATAGTATATGTACATGTACATCTATACTATAGTGTATATGTATAAACTTGTATATGTGTACATATAAACTATAGTATATATATACACATATATATTGCAATATTATATATTTATCAAAATAGAACTTTATTTATTTATTTATTTTGATTTGATTGACGGTTTAATTTTCATAGAGATATGGTACTGCAATATTTTCCATATGAAGCTTATAGAAGAGAATGGATTTTCACTAGACATAACGCACCGCGACTAAGATAGCTTTGTCGCAGCAGAAAGATGGTGACCGGAGGAGTTGGGGGAGAGAAAGCAATGTTAATTTAATGGATAGATTATAGTTTATGCACTATATGTATGTATGTATTGATGTTTTATCCTGTAAAATCTAGTTACAAATTTTTGGTGCCTTGTGTTTGCATGTTCGATGCAATTTCAAAAAAACAAAGATGATTTTTGAAGCCTTGGTTAAAGTGTTTGTTTCTATTTTTTATGCTTATGATCTAATATCTAACTATTTGATGTTCATGCTCCATAATAGATATTTACACTCTACTTTATGTAAATACTTGTACATATATATTAGTATATATGTATATGTACATATATACCATAGAATGAGTTGCATCTGCATTTTGACTAGCTTACAAAGAAGTTTTAGGAGGGAGAACTACAGTTCAACACTGATGATCTACCTTAGATTGTTCGGCATAATGCTCCAGCTACACATCTGCTCCAGCACCTACAGCACCACTTGCAGCAACCATATTAGGATTAGCAGCAGCAGACAGCTCTGCCCTAGTACCCGACATCTCACTATACGGAACAGATACATCTCAGCATAATAATTATGATACTAGACTGGATGATTGAGTGTATTAGACACTTTTTTTGTCTAAAACTTGGATTTTGGAATTCATGTTTTTATTTTCTCGACTTATTTACTATATATATGTAGTATATATATTAGTTTGCTTGTTTAAATGGTACATTTCTTTTGTTTTGTAATCATAATATATATATATATATATATATATATATATATATATATATATTTATTTATTTATTTATATTTATATATATCAAGATATAAAACTCAAAACAAAAAAAAACATTTAAAAATTAATTTACCGACCAAATTGACACCAAATATCGACCAAAATTCATTAATATCATAGATCGGTAAAAGGTCACCAAATGGTCGGTAATACTTTTGGAGACCAATTATCGACCGATGATATTATAAAATTTTGGTTGGTTTTTGGTCACAATTTCATCGGTTATTACTATCTATTTGGAGACCATTTATCGATCTAATACTTTCGGTTAGAAAAAAGTCAGAATATAGTCGATAATTATTTTTCGGTAAATGGTCAATAAATGGTCGGTAATTTATTGACCAACTTATTATTTGTCGACAAAAAAATTACTGATGAGAAAAATCGCAACTAAATAATTTGGTCGGTAAATAGTCAGTAATTGGTTTATTGACCAAAAAATAGCTAATTACTAACGAAATAATTGGTCGGTAATTCGGTGAATTTTAGTAGTAAGATAGATAGATAGATAGTTATATAGAAAGAAATATAGATATTTAAATAGATTGATAGAAAGACATATAGACATATTTATTTATAGACAGCTAGACAAATAGATAGATAAATAGATAGATAGAAAGATAGACCGACAAATAGATAGATAGATAGACAGGTAAATAGATAGATAGATAGACATGTAAATAGATAGATAGAAAGATACACGGATATAAAATAGACAGATAGATAGATAGACAAATAGATAGAGACATATAGACAGACAAATAGATATGTATATAGCTAGATAGACAGATAGCCATATAGACATATTGACTGATAGACAGATTGATAAACAAAAAGATAGACAGATAGACAATTAGGTAGATAGACAGATAGACATATAATCATATAGACAGATAAATATATAAAAAGATATACAAATAGACAAATAAATTGATTGATAGATAAATAGATAGACAGATAGACAGATAAACAGATAGATAGATAGATAGATAGATAGATAGGTAGATAGATAGGTAGATAGAAAGATAGACACATAGATAGATAAATAGATAGAAATATATATATATATATATATATATATATATAGTCAGATAAATAGACACATAGAAAGATATATTGATAAATAGACAGATACACAGAAAGTTAGATAGATAGATAGATAGTTATACTGATAGAGATATTCACATATACATAGATAGATAGAAAGATAGTCATATAGACAAATTTATAGATAGAAAGATAGACAAATAGATAGATAGATAGACATATAGATAGATAAATAGATAGATAGACATATAAATAGATAGATTTTAAAGACATATAGACAGGCAGACATAAAAATAGATAGACAAATAGATAGATAGATAGATAGATAGACAGTTAGATAATTAGATAGATAGATCGATAGGTAGATAGACAGATATGTAGATATGTAGATATGTAGATAGGCAGATATGTAGTTAGGCAGATATGTAGTTAGGTAGATAGAGAGTTAGATAGATCAAAAGATAGACAGATAAAAGATAGAAAGATATACAGATAGACAAATTGGCAGATTGACCAAAAGATAGACAAATAGGCAGATTGACCAAAAGATAGACAAATAGATAGATAGATAGTTAGATAGATAGATAGATAGACAGATAGACATATAGACAGATAGACAGATAGATAGATAGTCAAATAGACAGATACACAGATTGATAGATAGACAAATAGGCAGATAGATAGCTAGACAGATAAATAGATAGACAGATAGGCAGATAGGCATATAGATAGATAGACAGATAGACATATAGATAGATACACAGATATATAGATAGATAGACAGATAGTCAGATAGATAGATTGATAGATATAAAAATAAATAGAAAGAAAAATAAATAGATAGAATAATATACAGATAGATAGATAAACATATAGATAGATAGAGAGTTAGATATATAGATAGATCGATCGATATATAGACATAGAGATAGATAGATAGATAGATATACAGATAGAAAAATATACAGATAGATAGATATACAGATAGAAAAATATACAGATAGATAGATAGACAAATAGACAAATAGACAAATAGATAGATAGATAGATATATAGATAGATAGTTAGATAGATAGATAGAAAGATACACAAATAGATTGTTACATAGATATATAATTATATAGATAGGAATATAGAAATATAAATAGATCAATAAATAGACATATACAAAAATTTATACATTGACAGATATACAAATATATAGATAGATAGGTAGACAGATATATAGATAGATAGATAGGTAAATAGATTAATAGATAGATAGATAGATAGCTAGATACACAGATAGAAAAATAGATAGATAGAATGATAGACATATAGATATATAGACGCATAGACAACTAGATAGATAGGTAGATAGCCAGATAGGTAGATAGACAAATAGATAGATTGACTGATAGATAGATATATAATTAAAAAGATAGACATATAGATAGATATATAGACAGATAGACAAATAGACAAATATACAGATAGAAAGATATATATATTGACAATTTGACAAATAGATAGATAGATTAATAAATATATAGATAAATAGATAGATACACAGAAAAACAAATAGAAAGAAAGAATGATAGATAGATATAATGATAAATAGATAAATAGATAGACATATAGACAAATAGATGATAGAATGATAGATAGACATATATACAGAAAGTTAAATAGATAGATAGATCGTTATACTGATAGACATACATACATATACATAGATAGATAGATAGACATATAAACAAATTTTTATATAGATAGATAGAAAGAAAGAAAGATAGATAGACAGATTGACAGATAGATATGATGAGAATGGTTATTGCACGGCCCGGCACGTGCCCAACCTAGAATAGCCTGGGTCTCAATCAGGAAAGCCAGGCATGCCTTCCTCAAGGCTTGGCCATGGCAACTGGTTCACCTCATAAGGGCCCAGGCCTTGGACCATGGACTCCTTTGCGCCATGTCCCCTAGACAGTGTATGCACGTGGCAAGTGTTAAGCATGATGGCAGCATTATATCAATATATTATACATAACATAGATCTGCTAATTATTATGTGTATCTATATATACACAATATAATTATTATGTATTACAATATACAAAATACATACATAATGTATATAGAATGTACATACAATGTGTATATACACTCATATTGAATATATAAATATACACATTGTATATAGATAGAAATTATTGTGTAGATACATGTATACATAAAGTAAATACAAAATATATACATACATACCTAGCATATAGAACATATAAAATTATGAATTAAAAAAATTAAATAACATTGAAAAAATTCTTTAATTTAAAATTATAATTAATACTTATAAAATAAAATATGGTAACATAATATTTCAAAATAAAACTAAAACATAAAAAATATTGCAAATCATTAAGTCATAAAATGATAAAAATTATAAGATTATTTTTAATCTAACTGTTATATATGATCTGTACAACTTTAAATTTTATCATATACAATATCATATGTATTTTGTTGTAATGTAAGAATTTGATCCCGAAGACTCATCTATGTATCATCTTAATCATTCTATCATAACAAATTTTCAATAATATTGATTGTAATTTGATTTTCCTATCTAAAATAATATTCACAATCATAAATACGATAGACTTTAATATTCACTAAACACAATAAAGATCAGAAAATCACGAGACATTTGGATATCATGAAAAAAAATTTATATAATTTTACAAACTCAATGCATCAAGACTCTTCACATCCTCTAAAAAAAGTAGAATAATAATTGATGTCTAAATATTTTAACAAGTTATAAAGATTCATATTCAACAGACCAACCTATCACTAACCTCTAACTTATTTGAATTAAAAAGTTATCATCTTCAGATACTTTATAATCATAATTTCATTAAAACAAAAATACTTATTTTCTTAATAATTAAATAAAATTTTTAATTAATCAAAAATTTTACATTTTTATTCTTCTAGCTGATTAATTCCTAATCTAAATGTAAAAAGTTTTTATAGTTATAAATATAGTAAGATACAATTATTTATAGTTATATGTTATTATACATATAGTATATATAGATATAAATAGTTATATATAATTAAACAAATAGTTATATATAGATATATTCAGACAAGTAGGTATATGTAGTTGTACATAAATATATATAAAGTTATAAACAAATATATAGATGTACATATATGTATACATATATGTATACATAAATACAAATATAGTTATATTTAATTATATAGAGTTTTATATAGTTATACAAATATTTATATATAGGTATACACATATAGTTTAGTAGCAGATATAACAGATGAAGAGTTTTAGATTACTACAAACCTTGCAAAATTTTGATTTAATGCAAACCATGCTAAATTCTACTTCACTAAAATTCTATCTCATGATTTTGAAAATCTTAATGTCATAAATATATAGTACTATAATATACATGCACATATATACTGTAGTATATATGTGCATATATACTGATATATATGTACATATACATATATAGCAATATAAATGTATACACTGGTATATATGTATATGTACAAATATACTAGTATATATGTACAAGTATTTATATGTACATATATACTCAGTAAATGTACATATACACTGGGGTGTATATGTACATATATACGTGTATACATATACACTACAGTATATATGTACATGTATGTACATTTACACCATAGTGTATATGTACAAGTATGTACATATATACTGGTAAATAATTATACATATATACCAGTATATATGTATATGTACATATAATATATGTACATATACATTACAGTGTACATGTACATATAATATATGTACATATACATTACAGTGTACATGTACATATATACTCAATCAAGTTTCACATGTAAAATCACTTTGCAAATCAATGGATGTTTTCATGTAGATATCAAGTGAATAAGAAAAGCACAAACTAGATGATAAGCAATATTAAATAGAAATGCATAATAGTCTATAAAAGTTCATAATTCAGCTATGAAAGAAATATAATAGCGAACCTAATATGATTACAAGTTTCAAATTTTTTGAACATTATTTCAGCATTCATTAATCTAATAAGGAAAAAAAAAAGTAGTATGTGATGGCCATTATCCAAATCATACCTGATTTTTGAGGCTGGTTTGCATTGATCCATTGCTCCAATAACTCATTATAAGCAGCAACAAACTTAGGAGATTTGTATGATTTCATTACCAACTAATATAGCTTTCTCCGAGTGTACCAAATGAACCGAGGATGTAAATTTTTAAACAAATTGGAGCTGATATTACTCTCATTATTATAGGTCATTGTGATATGATTACAAGTTTAGAATTTTATAAATATTTTATCAGCATTCATTAGTTTTATAAGGAAAAAAAAGTAACACATGATAGCTATCTTCCAAATCATGCCTGATTTCTGAGGCTGTTTTGCATTGATCCATAGCTCCAAGTAATTATAAGTAGTCATACATAAATGTATACAAAGTTATAAATAAATATATAGATTTACATATATGTATACATAGTTATAAATATAATTATATTTAATTATATAAAGTATTATATAGTTATACAAATATTTATATATAGTTATACAAATATAGTTAAACATAATGTTGTATGTTGTTATACATGTAATTATAAATATAGTTACATGTGGTTATACATAAAGATACACATATAGTTATATTTATATTTATACTTGTAGGTATATATATTTTTTCATATAATTTTATATATTTAAACATATAGTTATGTATAGGTATAGATATAGTAAAATACATTTTTATATACTAATATATACAAATGTATATTAAATATAAGTTGTAAATTATATATTTAAATATAGTTATGTATAAAGATTTTATAGTTATACATATAATAAGATACAATTATTTATAGTTATATGTTATAATACATACAGTATATATAGCTATAAATATTTTTATATAGTTAAACAAATAGTTATATATAGATATATTCATACAAATAGTTATACATAAATATATAAAGTTATAAATAAATATATAGATTTACATATATGTATACATAGTTACAAATATAATTATATTTAATTATATAGAGTGTTATATAGTTATACATATATAGTTAAACATAATGTTGTATGTTATTATACATGTAATTATAAATATAGTTACATGTGGTTATACATAAGTTACACATATAGTTATACTTATATTTATACACGTAGGTATATATATATTATATAATTTTATATATGTATACATATAGTTATCTATAGGTATATATATTGTAAAATACATTTTTATATACTAATATATAAAATGTATATTAGAGATATGATGTTAATTATATTTTTAAATATAGTTATGTATAATATTTTATAGTTATACATATAGTCAAAGACAATTATTTATAGTTATATGTTCTTATACCTTTGGGATCCAATGACAAAAAGACACAAAATAAAAAAGAAAAAAGTTCGGCTTACAATAGATCAGAACAAAGTAAATGCAGTCTTGTATTTTAGGCATGCAATATACAAATATAAATACAATTTGAATCCCCCTAGAAATAGATGTTATCATTCACATAACAGAACAAAACTCAAGCAAAATAGACAAAGATTAGATCCACATCCAGATATGTCAACAAAGTTTGCCTCTTCCTACTAAAATTGTTAATGACTTGCTTGCAATGTAATTGGAAAGTCAATCAAGACCCTCGTAGAGGCCCTCACCAGTGGTAGCACATAGGTGCTCTAAATGTACCAATGGCGTTGGCGAAGAGAGTGAAGTCCTAGCTTGTCAATAATTTTAGCTGCATTCATCGCATTGGGAAGATCTTGCTTATTGGCAAACATCAGCAAAACTACATCTCAAAGCTTTTCCTCATTTAGCATCCTATGCAACTCATCTCTAGTTTCAACAACTCGGTCTATGTCATTGTTGTCCACCACAAATATGAGACCTTGGGTGTTTTGGTAGTAATCCCTCCAAAAAGGTCAAATCTTGTCTTGACCCCAAACATCCCACACAATGAATTTGATGTTTTTGTATTCAACAGTATCTACATTGAAGACAATAGTAGGAATTGTGATGACAATTTCACCAAGCTTTGACTTATATAGAATGATTGTCTTACCTCCAGCATCAAGACCTAGCATCAAAATCCTCATCTCCTTGTTGGCAAACAGCTTGCTGAACAACTTTGTGAACGCAAACCCCTTTTCTTCGACTAAATCTCAATCCCTTTGTTGTATGGCAGTAAAGAGATCTGATGAGAGAAAGAAACAGAATCAATAGTCCTCAAGAGATGGTCACCAGAGAGGGAGTTCAACCTATATATGTTCTTATACCTATAGTATATATAATTATAAATAGAGTTATATATAGTTAAACATATAATTATATATAGATATATTCATACAAGTAGTTTTAAGTAGTTATACATAAATATATACAAAGTTATAAATAAGTAAATAGATTTAATTATATGAATACATATATGTATACATAGATACAAATATAGTTATATTTAATTATATAGAGTATTACATAGTTATACAAATATTTATATATAGTTAACATATAGTTATAAATATGTATGTAGCTAAAGATATAGTTATATATAACATTTTTATAGGTATACATTTAGTAAAATACAATTATATATAGTTATATATTATAATACTTATTGTATATTGTTTTAAGTAATATAGTTATATAGAATTACTCATATAGTTATAAAATATTATATAGTTAAAAAAATAGTTATATATAGCTATTAATATTGTTATAAAGATAGTTACATAGTTACAAATATAGTTAAATATAATTATGAAGAGTTTTATCTAGTTATACATATATTTATAAATAGTTATCATATATAATGATAACAACACACTCTCAAATGCCCAATTGAATTACACCACTATAAAGAAAGAACTTGTATCAACAATATTTTCTTTTGGCAAGTTAATATAATATTTAGTTGGAACCAAAGTAATAGTATATACTAAATATTCTATAATCAAATATCTCATTGAAAAGAAAGATGTTAGACCTAGATTGATTTGATGGATTTTACTATTACAATAGTTTGAATTAAAGATATTAGATAAGAAATGTACATATAATCAAAATTGAAAATAGCTTATCAAGACTAGAAAAAAAAGATAGAAGAGTTGTTGAAAAAGATATTTGATATATTTTTTTATTTGAACAAATTATAGTATTGAATGAAAATGCAAAACCATGGTATGTAGTATTGAATGAACCTTATCATTGCAAGTAGTACTCTGATCAAATTTTGAGGTAAAGTGTGTATATATTTGTATGTATAACTATACATACAAGTATATATGCATAAATATATATGTGCATATACACTGTCCTACACACACACACATTTATACATCCATATACATTACTATACATAATATATCAGCATACACATTTTTGTATGCATTTTCAAAGTAGGTGTATCTAAATACTTTCCATGGTATGTGTATATATTCACACATGTATCTACATTTTCAAAGTTATGTGTATAAACTTGTATGCATGCATATACTATTGTACACCCACACAAACACACACATATACCTATATACATAATGTATTTTAAAAGTTACACATGAAACTAATATATATATATATATGTGTGTGTGTGTGTGTGTGTGAAGGATATTAATGTGTAAAATGAAATTATGATTTAATATATAAGTTTCTATTTTAGTCAAATAGTTGTTTTTTTAATATTTATATTAAAATAACTATCATTATGCTCATATAAAAAAATGAAGTTGACATATTTGTAAATTATTTTGTTTTTACAATTATGTTAAAAATGAAAATATAGTTCATAAATAGATAATACTATTTTTGTTTTTCTATATAATTTTTTTAATAAAATATTAATGTCTATGAAAAATTTCTACCTATTATTTATTATTATTAATAAATTTTTAGAAACTTAAATATTCAAACAAATATAATGTAGTACATATAAATACATGTTTTAATGTTTTTTAAAAAATCAATTATTTATTTAATTATATTTAAACAAAATAGATTACCATATAAATATTGAGTAAATCTTTTTACAAGTACTTATTTTTTTTTATTTTATTCAAAATATATAAATGACCATATAAATATATAGATTTGTTTTTTTAAATAATTATTTTTAATTTTTTTTTTCAAATTGAATACATGACAATGTTTTTTTTTTGTAATTAATAAAAACATTTAAGCATTGTGTTCTTTATAATAAATATAACATATTGCATATTATGAGGTACAAATTTTATTTTTAAAATTTTATTTTTGTAAATTGAAGCTACATCACATATTTTTTCAAAATTTTTTTATAATATTAATTACACAAACATATTGTTATTTGTTTTGAAATTTACAACATGAATTTTAATAAATGAATATTTTATTAGAAATCAATTTTAGTTAAATTATATTAAGTGAAACAAAAATACAAACCCTAAACATATTAAATCATATTGATTTATACATACATATAAAAATAGAATAAAAATACATATAAGGTTGAAAAAATTATATTTAAGTTCCTAAAATATATGGGAAAATTATAAAGATTTATACAATATCCAAAAAAAACATGTATGAATGAGATGAATAATATGAATGGATATTAAGTTTCTGAAGCATGTAGTTATACATGTTGTAGATGTAGTTATATATAGTTTTTCATTTAATTATATATATTTAGACATATGGCTATGTATTGGTATTGATGTAAATAAATACATTTATGTATAGTTTTATGTATAGGTATTGATGTATATAAAATATATGTTGCTATATTTATATATAGTTATGTTTATGTATACTATTTTTATAGTTATAGATATAGTAAAATACACTTATATATTTATGTGTTATTACTCTTGGGATCATCATATTTACATAATTTATTATTTAAATATTTAATATGTTATTATATAGACACTGCTCACCACAAACACCAACACCCATTTTGTTGATTAATATCGAAAATCACAAGACTGTCGAGTGGAAAAAAACATAGAAATCAAGTCGGTATACCTAATGTTCACCATCAACACCCATACAATGAGAACTCATTATATCACACATGCATGAAGTATGTATACTAATCAGTTTATATAAGCAATCCAAGCATAACTTATTAATGAAGAAGAATTTCGAAATAAAAAATAATAGAATCAAAACGCACACACTTGCATTAAGATAATCAATGAAGAATTAGGGTAGAAAACATACCTCAAATCAATAAGAAATTCAAACTTACTTTTCGATTAGGTTTTGATGCATTGGTGTCGAGATATAGAGGCTGACTGCGAAGTACTTAGGTGCTTCTTAGAGTTGTCCCTCGAGTCTTGATAACAATTACCTAAAATTACCAAAATTACTAAAATTACCAAAATGTTTTTCATTATAAAAATATTAAATAAACAATAAACATATATAATACAAAAAGACACATTATTTTATTTATTATCAAAATATTTTTAACAAAATTCATGTGTGTGTAGCAAGGTACACATAAAAAAAACACATTACAATTTTGCATTATAAAATTAATTAAACAATAATTATAAAAACAATTTCAAAAAATAAATGTCAGGCCTTATAACATAAAAAAAATCAAATAACTATAAAATTTACAAACTTCATATAATAAGACATACATTAAAAGATGATTTGTCTTCTAGCCACTCTCCTAAGAGTTATAAAATACTCTTTATGTTAAAAAATATATAAATATATATATTTTATGGTAATAAATTTTTAAGAATTCATATTAATTTTTATGAAGATAATATGAAAAAATTTTAAAAGCATAAAATTTCATATTATTTGATATCATTTATAATTTTTAAAATACTAAAAATTACTTAAAGTGAGAAGATAATTAAAAAAATTTATATTTATTATTTTAATAAAGACTGAATATCAAAAGATAATAGTAAAAATATAACTCAATTATTTAATTCTTATAAAATTTAGTAGGGGCAAACATCTATGTATTTATTTTTGAATATTAATTTATTTTCTTTTAAATTTAATGAAAAAATTTAAATTTTTATTATAATTCAAGATTTTCAAATTTTGTATTAATTATTTTTTTAAAAGTTTACTATAATCATACATTTTTTTACTTATATTAATATTAATAATTACTAGTTTATTCGTCAATTCAATTATTTTTGAAAATATTTTCTATTTAATCATATGATGAATTATTTTATATTTATATTAGTAGAAATTTTAATATATGTTCATTTAATTTTTAAAATATCTTAAAAAATTATTATAATTATATAATTAATTATTTAATGTTACTTTAATACAAAATTTGAAGTTAATTAATTAAAAATTTTAGAAAATTTATCATCATTAAAATAGTTATTTTAGTCCTTATTTATTCTAATTTTTTGTATTTTTTTATTTTTAAAATCATTTATTTATAATTTTTTTTATAATATTACGTGGAGAATGAATCCCTCAAGGATTGTTCATCTATAGATCATAACATACATTTAATAAACAAAATTAAATAAAATATTAAAACAAATAATAAATTAAAAAAAATAAATAATTAAATATTGGCAAGGGAAATTCGTTGTTAAATCCGTCGCAATATTCAGGATGTAATTAGCAAGGGAAATTTCATCACTAAATCCATGGCTATATTTCAGATTTTAATAGCTAGGGAAATTCCATCGCTAAATCCCTCACTATTTTCTGGATTAAATTAGCTAGGGAAATTCCATAGCTAAATAAGTCGCTATATTCCAGATGAAATTAGCTAGGGAAATTCCATCATTACATCAGTCGCTATATTCCAGATGAAATTAGCTAGAGAAATTCTGTCTCTAAATCCATTGCTATATTCTAGATGCAGTTAGCTAGAAAATT